>JASDQU010374524.1:31770-63117 GCA_032191745.1 Picea mariana
ACCAAAAAGAGCACTTTGATTACTGAGAGCAATGTTCACTTGCCTCTTCGAGGGGGCAACCTCCATTAGAGCAGAGCTCTATTACAATAATATCCAAGACCAGATTTCTCATACCCTCTACTTCTACTTATACTAAATCTATCTATCCAAAAGAACAATATAGAGGAAGATCCTTCTATAAGCGAAAGCTTCTATTAGGTCTTCTTACATTTGACTTATTCTTCCTTATTGCTATGCCTTATTAATATTGGCCTTTATTACATGGAATTAGATTATTCTACCTACGCGAGGGGTTAGGGAGGTTAGGTCCCTAACAACGTGCTTGTAAGAGCTTGGTTGAGTGGAGGATGGCGCTCCTCCACGCAGACGAGAAACAAGAGAAATGGTTGCATTCTTTAGATTCCCATAACCTCGCAACAAAGAGCCATCCACAAGCTGCCGAACTTTAAAGATGAGTCATTGAAAGCAAGGCGAAATGCCTATCGCCTGGTGGATTTGGACTTTGAGCTAAAAAATGGAGTGTGAATCATGAGCCTGCAAATAGAGAGAAGAACCGACGATGGTCTTTACAAAAAGGGGAAATCCTACAGTGGTCTCGGAGCAAGCCGTG
Source organism: Picea mariana (assembly GCA_032191745.1). Lineage (NCBI taxonomy): Eukaryota > Viridiplantae > Streptophyta > Pinopsida > Pinales > Pinaceae > Picea > Picea mariana. The sequence continues at coordinate 32,381 of JASDQU010374524.1, forward strand.
ACGCGATGAGGGAAGGCCCTTCATTCCCAAATATTGCTATGTCGGTTGATGGTGGGTTTCTTTCGATCCTTGCGAACCAACATAAACCCTAGCTTGATTCATGTTTCTTGCTTCAGTACTGCGCCGATTCTGATAGGTGAAGACTGCTTAGGTAGCAACGATGGTGTCTGACCTCTCCTTGTTGATGAAGTTGGGCTTTTCTTGGGCGGCACAGGGATGTTGAAGGTGCCCATAACCATATAATTTGTAGTTTTGATCAAGGGGGCAAAGGATCCAGGCACTGCAGCTTCCAGATCTACATCTTCTGACTTGGAGACAACATAGGCATTCCAATCTGCCAACAGAGAAGGTGATTTTTGCTGGTTGGTGCTATTGGGTCCTCCCATAAACCACGCCAGCGCTGTTCTCTGCATCGATGGTATAAGACTGTTAAGGTTTGCCGTCAAATTCTCGATTAAGAATCAATCAAAACCAAGATCGTCGATATTAATTACAAAATAAAATATAAAATTATTTTTAAATAAATTACTTTAAATGCAATAATTAATTAATAATTTTTTTTTTGATTTTATAATAACCAAAACAATAATAATATCATAATAAAAAAATAAAAAAACATAAATCCATTTTAACAACTTTTGGATAATTAATGTACATAAAATAATAATATATATAATATTAAAATATTAAAATTTTAGATAATTAATATACATAAATTAATGAAATATATAATATTAAAATATTAAATTAAAAAAAATTAAAATCCATAAAAATGAAAAAAAAATACATAATGATAAAACAATTTTTTTTTTATATCTTATAAGTTTGCGTTTTCATTTTTTTATTATCTTTCTTTGGTGTTTTAAGATCCATTACTACTATGCATTTTCTTTTCATAAACAACAAAACAAAGACTCAAAGTGCCCTTAAACTTATTACTTTAAAAAAATAAATAAATAATAAACTATATAGATATGTGTAAATCCATCTTAATTTCTCATTTTTAAGCATTGTGGTGTTTCTATTATTGATTTAGGGTTAAGATAATAACTATATAGATATGTCTAAATCCATCTTAATTCCTTATTTTTAAGCATTGATAAGTTGGTGTTTCCATTGATTTAGGGTTAAGATCCATTATTATGTATTATTTTTTCATAAAGAAAATTATCTAGATAATATTAAAGATGAACTTATTTTTATGAAGGTGATTAAACTTATTATAATTTATTTGTCAAGTGATATTGAGAACAACTATCACTGATTGCAATCCACAAATATAGATTAACTCATCATCATTATTCAAGAAAAACCACACCTTTATAATGATCCACTCTTGCCAGGTGTTTAGGTCTTAGGTCGTTAACATGTTTCCTTATGTTTAAGAAAGACAAGTTCTTAGTGAATCAAAAACAATTTTAGGTCTTACTCTAGTGTCAAAAGACAATTTTAGCCTAGATAATAAACACAATAAAACCAATGTCCCTTGTGGTCATCGCTAAGGCTACCTCCAGTGAGAACAAGTAACATCTAGCCTTAGTCCAGGTCGAGGTGGTTTGCTCGAATGGTTGGGAGGTATGTCTGACACTCTCCCTACCTGGGTTCAAATACCCGATGATACTTTGGCCAATTGTGATAAGGTTAGAAGGGTAGACACCCCAGGAGTAGAACCCCCTTCTAAATGTGTCTCTAAACGTCTCGACCCTTACTAAATCATACGTTTCATGTTAATGAAACTAGCCACTCACTATTGACATCAACCTAGAAATTATAATGGTGACTATCCACATACATTTTCAATAAAAAAAGAAAAACTAAAAAACTAAAACCAAAACAAAAAAAATGTACCCTTTTTGGACACTATTTTATACAATAATAATGCTTTTTTAAAAATATGTTAAAATGTTAATTTCTCAAAACCCTTTTTGACAAGTTGATGTAAATAAAACAAAAAAACCACACTGACACCCTCAGTGCATTTATATGTTTGATGTGCATTTATATGTGTGATAAAAACACTCAGGTCACTTATTTTAAAACATTCACCGATTTACAATAAAAACAAACATAACTTTCGAACCATTGCATGTAATTTACCCTATGAGCACAGCATCTTCCACGGACTTGATAGCGTTATATGCTGGAATTCTGGGTGAGGGTGGCAGTGCTAACATAGCGCAGAGAAGATGAATATGGACTGCATGGACCGTATGAGCACAGTATCTTCCACGGACTTGATCGCGTTATGTACTGGAATTGTGGGTGAGGGTGGCAGCTGCCTGATCCATGCATCGAAATTTGGGCGTAATCCGTATATCTATATATTTATTCTAACAGCCGCGATTTTGGTTGCTTGCGTGCAAGTTTGGTCCGAGTAATGGCAGGGATCCCGATTTTCCAGGCCGCCGCAGCAGACTGTCAGCTTTCCAACGACTGCACTGCGGCAGCGCCACATTTCCGTTTGGAACTGGAACGCTCCAGAATTAAGGCAGGCACCAGGTACGCCATTTTATTATTATTTCTGGGGCTGAACTAGCTCCTCGAATTAAATGGCTGTGATCCTTCGTATATCTCCCTGTCCTTCATCTTGTGTGTCGATATCAGTAGCTTGAGTGTCGGTATCATTAGCTCTCTTGTTTCTTTAATGCCTTTGGAGACAATGTACAGTCTTACGTGATCCTCTTCCCCCTCTCTCCTCCTATAGGCCAGGGTTCAATAGGTTTATTTTTTGTTTAATATATTTACTTTTGCATGTAGGAGGCAGCAGATTTTTATGATGGGATGGTTGGTTACTCAGCCGAATGTGATTGTGGGCCTTTCATGGACTGCTTCCTATGGTTAGAGTCTGGACGAGGGGAAAGTGTGGTATGTGCAATTAACTTTGACTAGAATACGTGAGGTACCAATGACTGTGTAGTGTATTATTGCAAATTGTAATGGACAAAGCTTGTCAAATCTCCTCCTTATACGGGAAACATTGACGTGGGTACTTTGTCATACACAGAGGTTAGTGGGTACAGCCAAGTTTGGTGTTTTGGCGAAGGATACATATCCACAAGTAAAGGAAGGTTTTGATCCCGGCAACCTTTTTATTAGAACATACCAACCATGGTAAGGTGATATAAAACGAAGAGAGTGACAAGACTGTATGCAGATTGTGTTGGGATTGTTGGCACCATGGATTGAACCAACTCATTTGAGGATCAAAGGAGACTTGGTAACTGGTACATTGCTCCATCCACAGGAGTAGGATTTCAACCTACTACATATGAATGGTGAAGTGAAGGAAACTTTGTGTCTACGCCGTTCTCCAGTTTGCTTTGCTATTGACTGGGATTGTTGGCACCATGGATTGAACCAACTCATTGGAGGATCAAAAGAGACTTGGTAACTGGTACATTCCTCCATCCACAGGAGTAGGATTTCAACCAACATATGAATGGTGAAGTGAAGGAAACTTTGTGTCTAGGCCGTTCTCCAGTTTGTTTTGCTATTGACTGAGATTGAACTCAAAGAGACTGACTGAGACTTGATACCTGGTCCAGAGGAGTAGGGCTTCAACCTATATATGCTTGGTGAAGTGAAGGAAACTTGGTGTCGTGTGTATTCTCCAGTTTGCTTAGCTATTGACTGAGTTTGAGCTCATCTTTACTGTTTGTTTGATCAAACCAGCTTCAGTTCCTTTTGACGATGAGACTGGAGGAGTCTTTTTATCTGCTTTCCACATGGCGCCATAAAAGCATTAGAAGTGAAGGAGTTGATGCACAATGATGAGGGTGCACACATTTGAAAGCTAGTGTTCAACGGGGTGTCTGGTCTTACATAAAGCATCCGGGACTTGGTTCAAAAGCCAACTAGATAATCACATCTAACATGCACTCTGTAGTGGGAGCATGTTGTATAATAATTTTCTCTCTCTTAACAGGGAACCCAATGGAAGTGAATAAGCCCCCTATTCAAGTCAATCTCCGGGTCTGTTTCCCAGATAGTGAACGAGGTCCTGTTGTTTGGTGTGCTTTCACGGTCATGCAAAATCTGTGGTATCAGTTCACTGGCTTTATGCCCAACTGAAATGTCTTTTTGTCATTACGTTGGGTCACAGGATACATCGAAATTTCTTTATATGGGTTAACAGAGGTAAAATGGAGTTCAATGTGATGGGCAGTGCTCACTATGCTAGTTGTCAAACTCAAGGAAGATTGGAAACTTATTACCAATATGGACAGTTATTTGTCACAGAATGACAGTTAAGGAATGAAAACTTGCAGCAAAGAAACACAGGTGAGTCTTTCTACGAACCCTCTTATATCTACTCCCCGAGGGAAATTAAATGGAATATTAAATGAGGGCTGTCTCAATTAGACAGCTTCTAATTCTACTTAATGGTTGTGTTCAATTCACTGTATGGTCGCCAATATCTCTGTGAAGAAAACATCTGTACCTCTGCTTCGAAAAAATAGGTTTATAATCGAAGCTTTCAAATGCTGGTCGTCCTTAATATGTTACAATGAAGCTTTCAAATGTTTGTCCTTAATAGATGATATTCAGCTGTTGTAAGTTGAAATGATGCCATTTTGCATGCTGTTTAATTGCATTCCTGCCTTATTTCAATGTGAATTTTGAAATATAGTTTCCATGGTTGAAAGCCAGTAGACCAATGCATGCATATGAATTACAGTCCGTGCATCTGAAGCATGTAGGAATCACAGTCCATGCATCTGAAGCATGTCTGGAATTTTACATTTGTAGTGGTATACCATTTATCCTTGCCATTGATTTGTAAATTTCTTCTCTTCTTTAATATGTAAAAACTTATGTTCTCCTCTCTTTTTTCTGGTCATCTTAGCTTTTACATATTGTATATGGGTTTCCAAGAGTCATTCAAGACTAGTGCTTCCACCATCCCAACCTTGAGCATTGTGAAAACAATCAGATAGTAGTGACTTGGATTGGGTACTAAACGTTTGAATTAATTTCAATTCAATCACCTTCTTAATCTGAAATATGAATCTAATATCTTTACAGAACCAAAGTGTTTTATAGTGGTTTTCAACGCAGCTGTAAAAATCTGCAAAACCTATTGAGAAGAGAATGCCTTTTATGTTTTAACATAATTATCATAAACAAGAAATACGAGTAAGAAAAATGCTATAGATACAGTTCTCACTCAAGTTTCCTAAAGCTAAACTGCATTTTGCTCATGTCTAGCAGCCAATAATGGAATGTCACTTGGCCCTTTTTTAAATTGCTCGAGCGTTTTCAGAATTGACGAGTGTAAGGGTTATGCATAATACTATATACTAGCTTGAAGCAACTACAAATGTTTATGGTGAATTCTAACATATATATATATTATTGCCATCCCCAACTTGTCGTACTTTGAAAAATTTGGGAGTGCGCTCTAGCCGTCTCTGGGATGCGTCCCCCCGTCCCCGTCCCCGTCGTTCCCAATCTTGAAAACCAATGCAACATAGCTTTATATCGAGTAATGATTCCTTAGATCTAGGCCTAAGAAAAGTAAAATACCTTTCTCCTACAACTAATCGCTCCGAATTACTCTAATTAGAGTAATGCTATACTTCCTTTACAATAAAATAGTATTATCTCATTAAATTCTTTAGATCTAGGCCTAAGAAAAGTAAAATACATTTCTCCTACAATTAATTACTCTAAAACAATAATAAAATAAGGTGGTCCAGCCACATGTATAGAAAACCCTCATGAGAGGGGGACATTTCACCAAAGGAGGGGCAAATTTGGTGTAGGTGCTCAATATTCTCTTGAAAGAGTGTAGTGGAAGCCTCAAAACATGGTGTGGAATCCTCCCAACGTAAGAAAGGTTTGACATCTAGCCTCCAAAGGTGGAACGACCTCATTGAAAGAGCAATAAATGCCCCAAGAAGTGGATGACTCCTCAAATCAAGCTCAAGAATCCTCAAAAGTTGTCTCCATGGTGTGACCATGTCCAAAACTCAAGCAAAGAACCTCCATCAAGAATGGAAAATGCCCTTCAAAGTCAAATCAAGTCATAATATCCCCCATCGACCATCATAAAGTCCACACATGTGGGTTGACCCTTAAATCAAGCAATAAATGGCTCAAAAAGTGATGAAATGAGAGGGTGTTATGGAATCTTCAACATGGCATGTCAAGACGAGGCCCATGTAAGTAAAAGTAGCCCAAAAGTGTTTTAACCAGTGCCTTGGAAATCGTGGCCTACCTCATGTTGTGTCAATTGCCTTGGGGAATGTGAACTGTGAAGATGTCCCAAAAATCAAGATGAAGCCAATGCCATCAAATCCTCCATTAATATCGATGAAATCAATTGGTATCTCGATTCCCAACTCCAAAGCTCAAAATACAAGGCCTAGTGAAGATATTCATTAGGGTTACCCCTGCTAAAATGAGGGGTAACAACTCCAAAGTGCTTGAATGGTGTTCATCCCAGGAATGGCTACGGTCGTTGGATGCCAGTTCAATTGGATTGCCATAATAGATGACTTATTGGATGGGCATCAAAATGAAATGCAGCAAAAGAGATCTATTGTTTATATTAGAGGGATAACAATTTGAGTTGAAATTGCACTCTCAAAATAGCACGTGGCACATATTTAGGGTATCATAAGTTCATGGTAATGTTGTTGTCTTTACCAAAGCAAATACAAGAATAAAAATTCCAAGAAAGTTTATTAGTTTTCCCTTCACTATGCTCTTGTTTACATTAAAGGTTGCATTGGTAGAAAGGTATGCAATTTTTTTGAAATTGTTCTAAATCCTTGGAATACTAGTTATTCACAAATGCCAAGAATATATGGCATAACATGGTCCTTTTTTGAATTTTCTAGTTTTCACTAGCTTCATTAGACTTTCTACAAAGGAAGAAAATATGCCATCTTGGAAAACCTATCAATTACCATAAACATTTATTCATGTCCTCTCTACATTCTAAGAAATACTAGGACAAGATCCATTGATATATCCTCCCATTGTGCTCTAGGAATAGGAAGTGGTGTATACAAACATGCATTTTGACTCATTCCCTTAGCCACTTGACAAATTCTGCATCTTTCAAAAAATCTTTCTACATCTCTTCTCAATTTAGGCCAATAATATCTTTCCACAAGTATACTTTGGGTTTTTATCTTCTCTAGAGTCTAAAGTGCCTTGCTAATCCTCCAATATGCAATTCATGTAAAATTCTCGGCCCTAGGTGACTAAAGTCCTTGTGATCTCAATCAAACAAATAGATTGCTGGATTTAATTATTACATAAATAAATTTCAGACCATAGCATTTATCACACAATAGTTGGAAATTAAATAGTGGAAGCAAAAAAATCAATTTCACATATACATTGGTAATTACTCCTTCAAATCAACTTTTCATTCCTTCGAAAAACTTACAAGGAAACTTCCACATGCTGCCCAAAAAAAACAGCTTTGTCCAATTACTGAAATCACCTTGAACTTGAGCAGAACAACCTGCTAAGAGAGTATGGCCTGTTCAAAAAACCATAAACAATAGTTTTCTATTGTATGACACCACTTTACAGACTGCACAACTGTTGTACAATTTTCGTATGATTGCACATATTCTATACGGTTCGGTCTGTACAATTGTACAGAACTGAGCGAGACTGTTTGCTGCCTAGAAATGCCTCTTTCCTAGCTACCTTCTCTCCCTCTATTTGTTGCTCAACTTGCTCAACTGCTCAATTGCTCTTGTATGTTTGAGCTCTCTATATTGAACTGTCTCTGTAGTTTTAGTTGAGACCAAAACCTTAATCTATTTTTGAGATTACTCCGAGTCTAAGTCATGCATGCATGAAATACACTTTTTAGACTCAACCACTAAAAATAAGACTTTCACTTTTTAATAAAGTGATTTAGAAAATATAATTACTTTTTCGAAAATTACTTTTTGAAAATATCTCGAACTACTTCTCACACATTCACATTGAACCCGTGCAGAAGTTCCTATCTAAGCTATAATTCTCAACACACCCTCTTAGCAATGAAGGAATTATGCACCAATCCAAGTTTGTCTTTGACTGTCTCAAACTTACCTCTTGTCGAGGGTTTGGTTAGAATATTAGCTACCTTTTGATTTGTCGAAATATATTGGAGCTTCACTTCTCCCATTTGAATATTGTCTTGAATATTAGCCCTAGGTGACAAAAGTCCTTATGATCTCAATCAAATAAATAGATTGTTGAATTCAATTATTGTAGAAATAATTTCAGACCATAGCATTAATCACATAATAGTTGGAAATCAAATAGCAGAAGCATTAAAATTAATTTCACATCACATAGGTAATTACTCCTTCAATAATTACTTTTCATTCCTTAGAAAAATTTACAAGGAAACCTCCACAAGTTGTTTAGAAAACTACACTACATGGATACCAAAAAATCACCTTGAACTTGAGCGGAACAACCTGTTGAAAAAACAGAAACAATAGTTTTCTGTTGTACGAGATTGTTGTATTGATTTCGTACGGTTGTACGTATCTGTACTGTTTTGTCTGTACGACTGTATGGAATTGTGCGTTGCCTGGAAATGCCTCTTTCTTGGTTGCTTGCAGTCTCTCTCTCAACTGCTCATGTGTTCTCTTGTGTATTTTAACTCTCTATCTTGACCTGTTTTTATAGTTTTAGTTGAGACCAAAACCCTATTCTATTTTTGAGATTACTCCTAGTCTAAGTCATGCATGCATGAAATACACCTTTTATACTCAACTGCTAAAAATAAGAGTTTCACTTTTTAGCTAAAGTGAATTACAAAATAGAATTAATTTTTCAAAAATAGATTTACCTTTTGAAAATTACCGTTTAGAAAATATCTTGAACTAATTCTTGTCCGAGCTATAATTCTTAACACTCCTTTTTAGTGAGAAAGGAATTCTGCACCAATCGAAGTTTGTCTCTGAATGCCTCAAACTTCCCTTTTGCTAAGGGCTTGGTCATAATATCAGCTACCTGCTGATCTGTGGGAATATATTGGAGTTTCACTGCTCCCTTTTGAACCCTGTCTCGTATGAAGTGATATCTAATCTCTATATGCTTAGACTTGTCATGAAACACTGGATTCTCAGAGAGTTTGATACAACTTTGATTATCATAATAAATTATCGTGCGATCCAACTCCTGAACAAACAATCCTGCAAGTAACTGGTGAAGCTAGATGGCCTCATAACTAGCCATACTAGCTGCCATGTATTCTACCTCTACCAAGTTAAGAGCCATCGAAGTTTGCTTCCTACTGAACCAAGATATCATTGCTGATCCCAAGCTAAAGCAACACCTTGAGGTGTTCTTCCTATCTATTGCATTGCCTGGCCAATCTGAGTTTGTATACCCCCACAACTTCATTTCACCATCTCCAAGGTATCTTAGACCATACTTTATTGTGCCCCTCAAATACTTGAGCACATGTTTCGCTGCTACCCAATGCTCCTACCTTGCCTCCACCACGAACTGACTCAAGGTGTTCATTTCAAAGCATATATATGGCCCGGTGTTGACCAAATACATTAAAGAACCTTTTAGCTGCCCGCACAACGCAGTTGTAACCTTCTTCAGATTAGTGATCATGGGTGTGGCCATAGGTTTGTAATCCTCCTATCGAAACCTCTTCAGGATTTAAATTACATGCTTACGCTGCCCAAGGAAAATCTCCCTTGGTCTCTACCAAACCTCCAATCCCAAGAAGTAATGCATCATGCTGATGTCCTTCATCTCGAACTCGATTGCCATGTCTGCTTTGTACTCTGTAATGAGTTGCTATGCACCTATTAGAAACAAGTCATCTACATACGACACCAAAATGAGTAGATCAATTTGAACAAATATATAATATAAGTTAGCATCTGCTTGCAAATATCCATAGATTTTGGAATATCATGCTCTTGGTGCTACTCAAAGCCTTGAGGTTGCTCCATGTATACTTCTTCCTCATTGATCCCATTAAGGAAAGTTGTCTTCACATCCATTTGATGTAGCCTCCATCCCATAAATGAAGCCAAGGACATAATTGCTCTAATGGAAGTGTACCTAGCGATTGGAGCATATGTCTCCCCATAGTCTACTGCCTCTCTCTGGGAGAACCCTCTTGCCACAAACATCTCTTTGAACTTCTCAATGCTGCCATCTGCAACATTCTTGATCTTGTACAACCATATGGAACTCACAACTGATTTCCCCTTCGATCATGGCACCATGTCCCAATCATCATTCTTCATGATAGGGGTGTACTCCACCATGGCATTTTGCCATACTTGTTGGTCTGCTGCCTCATGAAAACTAGAAGGCTTAGAATCTAGAATGTTGCTCATCAATGCCTTATAGTCTAGAAACTTCTTTGGAGGTTTGCTCTCTCTAAATGTGCTCCTAGGAGTCTCAACATGCTCTTGAGTATCTCGCAATGTGTAATTGAACCATTGAGGTTTTCTGATAGAAGTGGAAGGGGGTCCTACCTCCCCTTGTTCACCTGAAGGTTGTTATATTGCCCTAGAAATCACTGGTGACTCTGGCTCAACCTTTGAAGCTTCCTGCTCCTTGTCCTTTGCCATTGGAGTAGGCTCATGAGACTTCCTGGATGCAAAGTCTTCCTCAAACTTAACATCCCTTCTTACTACTGTCTTCTTATGCTATGGAATATAGACCCTGTATGAAGTCTCATTGTAACCCACAAACAAACCCTTCCTGCTTGAGGGCTCCAACTTGGTCCTCTTCTCTATCGGTACATGGTTATAAGCTGGAAAACCAAAGATGTGGAAATGACTCACCTTTGGCTTCACACCTATGAATGCCCTCCTCTGGTGTCTTGTCCTCAACGATCTTATGAGGACACCTGTTCTAGATGTACATTGTCGTGTTACATGCCTCTACCCAAAGAAACATGGGCAAGTTCTGGTCATGTATCATGGCCTTAACAACCCCTTATGATGGATCAATTCTTCCTCTCTGCAACCTCATTTTGTTGTGGGTTGTACGAAATTGATAGCCCCCTCTTGATTCTTGCCTCCTTGTAGAAACCCTCAAACTCCTTGGAGGTATACTCTCCCCCATTGTCTGATCTCAAGACTTCGATCTTCTTCCCTGTCTGGTTTTCAACTAGAGCTTTGAACTACTGAAATTTGCTAAAGGCCTCATCCTTGGTCTTTAAGAAGTGGATCCAAGTCTTGCGAGAGAAATCATCAATAAAGGAAATTCAATACATGCTTTCTAATATATTGACATTATTGACATTGGTCCACAAACATTTGAATGTACTAGGTCTAAAATCCCCTTAGACCTATGCTTGCTGCTTGGGAAAGTAACCTTGGCATGCTTGCCAAGCGTGCACCCTCTACATACACCACACTGCTCAATCCTGAACTCTGGAAGACCTATGACTATCTCCCTTAGAATATGCAACACCTTGTGATCCAGGCGCCCCATCCTTTTGTGCCACATCTCGAACAAGTTGTCACTGTTATGCACCAAGTCTTGAATAGGTTCACCCTTTAACCTGTACAAATTACCTTCTCTAACCCCTATTACCTGAGCGATTGGAGCAAAAGTCTCCTCATAGTCCACTCCCTCTCTCTGGGAGAACCCTCTTGCCACAAACCTCGCTTTGAACTTCTCAATACTACAACATGCTTGATCTTGTAGAGCCACCTGGAACTCACAACTGACTTCCCCTTTGATCTTGGCAATATGTCCCAAACATCATTTTTCATGATGGAGGTGTACTCCTCCACCATGGCATCCCCCCATACCCGTTGGTTTGCTGCATCCTTAAAACTGGAAGGCTCGAAATCTAGAATGTTGTTCATTAATGCCATATAGTCTGGAAACTTCTTCGAAGGTCTTCTCTCTCCGATTGTGCTCCTAGGAGTCTCAGCATGCTCCTTAGCATCTCTCAATGTCTGATTGAACCATCAAGATCTCTTGACATAAGTGTAAAGGCCTATTGTATTCCCTTCTCCACTTGAAGGCTGTTGTATTGCTCTGAAAATCACTAGTGAGCTCAACCTTTGGAGCTTCTTGCTCCTCGTCCTCTGTCACTTGGTTTAGAATCTCCTTAGACCTGTGTTTGCTGCTTGGGAAAACAACCTTGGCATGCTTGCCAAGTGTGCACCCTCTACATACACCATGTTGTTAAACTCTGAACTCTGGAAGACCAATGACTATTTCCCTCAGAATAGGCAATGACCTGTGATGCAGGTTCCCCATCCTCTTGTGCCACAACTTGCACAAGCTGTCACTGTCATACACCAAGGCTCGAATTAGTTCATCTTGCAGCCTGTACATCTTACCTCCTCTAGCCCACCTCTAACCCCTATTATGTGAGTTGTATCTGGGCCAAATTCCTTGGTTTGACGATGATTTGATGGTTCTTGAATTTCATTGCAACCTTATCCTCCATAACCGAAACTGAAAGCAAGTTCTTCTTGAGACCTGGTACAAACAAGACATCATCAAAATCTAAAGAATTACTTGACTCAAGTTGGAAGGGAATAGTACCAATTCCTGCTACTGGATACTTGGCATTATCACCAAGCTCAACTTGTACTCTTCAGTCATGCTTTTTCAAACTAGAAAACAACTACGAGGCTAATGTCGTGTGTTGAGATGCCCCATTGTCCACATACCATGCATTCTTGGGAATTGTGTTGGTAGAAAGGGAAGATACCAACGACAAATCCTTCTTGAACTTGGCAACAAACTCGTTCATCTGAGTTTCTCTAGAGGTTGCTACTTGCTTCTGTTGTTGCTCCCCTTTGCCCTTCTTCTCTGGACACTGTGATGCATAATGACCATGCTTATGACAAATGAAACACTTGATTTTACTTAAGTCCTTATTTCCTGGCTATGAGCTTGACTCCTCACTCTTTCCCTTACTCTTGCTGGGTCCTTTACCTTTGCTCTTATTTGATTGACCAAATAAAGCTAGGTTCTCTTTGCTATCCTCCTTGGTTGACCTTTGACTCCATCCGAGTCTCCTCCTAGGTATGGTCATCCCAAAGCCTCTCAAAGTCTTGAAGGTTTTCTCAAGCGCAAATACCTTTGACAAATGGTTCCCATGAAGTTGGGAATCCATTCAGTGCCATGTTCACTAGCTCATTTTCAACCTTCTCCCCAATTGCCCCAAGTTGATCACAGATTTGTGTGATCTCCATAAGGTAACTAGTGACTGAGTCTGATCTGGTCATCACTATGGATATGAGTTTCTTCAACAATATCATCTTCTTGTTTATGTTCTGACTCTAGTAGAGACTAACCAGGGCATCAAACATCTCCTTTGTTGTCTTCTTTTCGGATACATGAAGGATTAGATGATCCTTTATGGCATCCAAGATTATCCACTCGGCCTTCACTCCCCTTTTATTGTGAGTTACCAACTGCTGTGGATTTGTAGGCGGAGTCACAACGTCCTTGACAATATCCTAGAGATTAGTCTCTTCTAGTAAGAGTGTAACCCTCACCTTCCATGATAAGAAATTCAAGGCACCATCCAATCTGTCCTCAAACTTGAGGCACATTGCTGCCATCTATGAGATCTACTGCACAAACTCCAAAATCTGAAAATAAAACTTTGCAACCCTCTCACTATTGGTCCTTCTTCCTTGCAGTTGATTTACCACTGCAAATCCTAGAGAATCTCAATCAGAGAAATAAGCTCTGATACCATGGGAAAATTCCTAGCCCTAGGTGACTAAAGTCCTTATGATCTCAATCAAACAAGTAGATTGCTGAATTTAATTATTGCAGAAATAAATTTTAGACCATAGCATTAATCACACGCACAAACTCACAAATCTGAAAATAAAACTTTGCAACCCTCTCASTATTGGTCCTTYTTCCTTGCAGTTGATTTACCRCTGCAAATCCTAGAGAATCTYAGTCAGAGAAATAAGCTCTGATACCATGGGAAAATTCCTAGCCCTAGGTGACTGAAGTCTTTATGATCTCATTCAAACAAGTAGATTGCTGAATTCAATTATTGCAGAAATAAATTTCAGCCCATATCATTGATCACACAATAGCTTGAAATTAAATAGYGAAAGAAAAAAGGTCAATTTCACACATACACCGGTAATTACTCCTTCAAATAAACTTTTCATTCTTTCGAAAAACTTACAAGGAAACCCCCATACGCTGCCCAAAAAAACAGCTTTACATTGTATGTGAATGGGTGAATGGCCTTGACATGGTAAGAATAGTTGTAATATAGCTAAAATAGAGGCATGATCATCTAGAGTCACCTCCTTTTGAACACATTTATTTAACTTAATTAAAAGCAAAGTACCTTGGTTCGTGTTCGTGTTTGGATTTGGGGACATTGAAATTTATAAAAGGTTTGTTAGTGCAAAAAATATGATAAAATTTCCCATTAAGTCCGATAACGACAATCAAGAAAAATCCATTATAACTTCATCTATTCAAACAAAAAACACATACAAATATTTTTTAACTTCAAATTTGACCCAAAAATATGTGAAACTAAATGTCAAGACTCTCTCTTCCTCTCTCTCTCTCTCTCTCTCTATATATATATTTTTTTTTGAAGTTTTAGCACTTATCTTTGAAACTTGCAAAAATTTCTGCATGGCCAATTAAATTTGCCACTGCTTGAGACTTGACAAAATTTGAGCTTTTCTGAAAAATTTCACCATGCATGGTGACTAAGCACCTATGGGAAAGGTCACTCACAAGACAGCACATGCAGAACTTGCACAGGCGACAGAGATGCTTTCTGAACTCAAATCAAATTATGATCATAAAAGTCTAGAGAACAAGGAGGTTGCTGAGATTCAGTCTGCCAACTTTTGTTGCTGCAGGTTGACCTGAACTTTTAAAGCTTKCAAGGTTCTTGAAAGCAAGTCTCAGACCAAGCCACAATAATTTGTGTCCCACTCTCCATTTTCAAGTTATTTTACATGCTTACGATTGTGTATTTAGTACCATTGCTTCATATTTAGCTTCAGCTGCCCTTATATTTTTTGGCTGTATTTACTATTATCTGTTGTTGTTCTGTTGCTTGGGATCATAGGATAGAGGCCCTAGAAGAAAGTACTTGAGCCTCAGTCGCTAACTTTGCCTCCCTAACCTGGTTGGATTGAGTTTTGCATTACTTTATTGGACTCTATTACTACAAATACAGTTTACCAATCATTTTTAGTGTTTGAAGAGCACTAGGTAATTTATCATGAATTTCTGTGTTCTTGTTTTTGGTATGTTCAAATTTTTAATGCCTCTTTTGAGAAGCCAAGAAGAAAATGCTTGAGTTGTGATCACTGATTATATCTAGTGTATAGCCTGAAACAGAGGTCTACCTTTCAGCTAAATTGCATTGGTTTGTTTTGAATATTATAGTCACATTATTGGGAAGAGCACTTGGCAATTGTCCACGCACTCCCGTATTATTCATTTGATTGTCCTTAGTGAAAGCCCCAAAAAATATTAAATCAGAGTTTGGTTTTAATTAGAGTAGCCTGGAGTGGATCGGGCCTCTTTTGTTGGTCTGTCTTCCTAACCAACATTGATTCATTGTTGTGATGGTTTCATTGGAAAAGCTGTTCTATGCTATTACAATTTTTTTTTAGATTATACAGTCTTTATTTTTGTTTCAGGAACATAGATGCCATAGGATCTGCAGCCCATGTGAGAGCTCCTTGCAGTCGAAAAGTTTGATGTGGGATTGAACAGTGCAAACACACAGATGGAAGGGGATTTGTCAGAAGAGCTTAGACTCAGTGTTTCAAGTACTCTTAGTTCTTCAACTCAAGGTTCTATGCAAGATGATTTTGATATTATAGGGGACATTTACGTTTGGGGTGAGCTGATTTGGGATGGCTCTTGTATTTATGGGACACACAAAATGGGAGCTAGCTCTGGTGTTAAAACTTGCATGCTTCAACCAAAGCAATTAGATTCAGCATTATTTCTAGATGTTCAGAACATTGCTTGCGGAGGGAGACATGCTGCTCTGATTACAAAAAAGGGAGAACTTTTCACATGGGGGGAGGCATCTGGTGGTCGACTTGGCCATGCTGTGGGTGCAGATGTTTCTCAGCCACAATTGGTTGATGCTTTAACAAACTGTACTGTTACATTTGTTGCATGTGGTGAATACCACACATGTGCAATTACCAAGACAGGTGAGCTGTACACATGGGGTGATGGTACTCACAATGTTGGTCTTCTGGGGCATGGGAACAATGTTGGTTGTTGGATTCCCAGGAAAGTCTCTGGTTGTTTAGAGGGTGTCAAAATCAACTACATTGCTTGTGGGGTGTGGCATGTTGCTTTAATCACTACAGGTGGGAAATTGTTTACTTTTGGTGATGGAACATTTGGAGTCCTGGGGCATGGAGATTGTAAAACCATCTCTTACCCTAGAGAAGTGGATGGTTTGAAGGGCTTAAAGACTGTTCGGGTGGCTTGTGGTGTGTGGCATACAGCTGCAGTGGTGCAGGTTAGGCAGGAATGTTCCAGTGCAATCAATTGCTTCCGTGGAAAACTATACACTTGGGGTGATGGAGACAAAGGTCGCCTTGGCCATGGGGATAGGGAAAAGAAGTTTGTTCCCATTTGTGTGTCAACACTAAAAGAATATAACATACAGGAGGTTGCTTGTGGGCACACTCTGACAGTTGCTCTGGCATCCGGTCAAGTGTTTACAATGGGAAGCAGTTCTTATGGGCAGCTTGGTACTCTTCACCCTAAAGATATGCTACCTAACTTAGTAGAGGGAAAGTTGGCAGAAGAAACAGTTGAGGAGGTTTCTTGCGGAGCATATCATGTAGCAGTTTTGACAGCTAAGAAAGAAGTGTATACATGGGGAAAGGGGGCCAATGGAAGGCTTGGCCATGGAGACATGGGAGATTGCAGGATCCCAACACTTGTTGAGGCTTTAAAGAACAAACAAGTGAAAAAAATTGCATGTGGATCTAATTTCACTGCAGCTATCTGCCTTCATAAGAGGGTTTCAGGTTCAATGTG
This sequence comes from Picea mariana, assembly GCA_032191745.1. Lineage (NCBI taxonomy): Eukaryota > Viridiplantae > Streptophyta > Pinopsida > Pinales > Pinaceae > Picea > Picea mariana. Next base: position 49,376 of record JASDQU010374524.1, read on the forward strand.
CTCTGGGTGCAGACAGTCTTTTGGATTGACCAGAAAGCGCCACAATTGCCACCATTGTGGACTAGTATACTGCCATTCCTGTTGTTATAAGAAGGTTATGAAAGCAGCATTGCCTCCAAATACAAATAAAACATATCGTGTATGCCATTCTTGTTATTTGAAATTGAAGAAAGGATTGGAAACCAGCACAACCTTACATAATAACAGAAAAGAGAAGTTGGACAAGCCAGAAACCAAAATCCCAAGGACACCATGGCTTACTGGTTTTGATCAGTTCAAATGGCTTGAAGGAAAGTCTCAAACTAAGCGTGGTAAAAAGTACAATCAACCAGTGCACACTGGAGCTGCAGAACTCCCAGCCTTGTTACAGTTGAATGACCTTAACTTATTAAGATGTGATCTATCAGACATAGTATCGAAAATACATCTTACGCCTTTCCCTCAGGTTGGAAATATTTCAAGAGCTGTTTCACCATTTTTAATACAGACAAGTCCACCTCAATCTGCAACACCAATTCCAGCATTGACTGGCCTTGCTTCACCCAAATGCGTTGTTGATAATCTGAGAATAAAAAACAATCTTTTGACCCAGGAGGTGCTGAAGTTGAGATCTCAGGTAATTTCTTTTTATTTTAGTACATTTGATCATTGTTGTAATGCCTGACAGTTCCTTATATGGTAACCAGGCAATCTTGTTTATATGTAATTCTCTATAGGCATATGTAGGGTGAACAGATAGTGACATTTCATCAATGGTTATGGCACTGTCCAGGTTGAAAACCTAACAAAGCTATGCCAGTGTCAAGAAAATGAATTACGGCAGACTGCTAAGATCATAAAGGAAAGCACCACATTGGCCACAGAAGAATCTACTAAATACAAGGCCACAAAGGAGGTTATCAGGTCCCTGACGGCACAGGTAACATTTGATGGCCTTAATATGGGGCATTCCTACTTTGACTGGGAAGTACACTATATAGAGATTGTTTTTCTGTTTTGTTCTGTATATTGCTTAGACCATGCTGGGCCTTCACAATACTCCGAGCGGGAAGTAATATATAGAGTTTTTCTCTTTCTATTATGTCCTATGCATTGCTTAGATCAAAGGTATTTATCTTGTTCAGTGTTTCAGTTCTGGTCTTTGAGAAAAAGCTTGAAAAATTATAACAATACTATCCAGGCACTTGGAGGCAAAATGATGGTTTTATTAGAAGAGAATGTCAATATATATTAGTCAGGCTGAAGGAGGCCCATGGTAATCTAAAGTCCTGGATCGTTTGAGAGCCTTTAGGAAGAGAGGTGTTTACAAAGAACCCATTGTAAATTAGATGTCATGGAGCAAAGTTATTGAGTTTGTAACTTTGTAATGATCTTGTGATTCCCCCCTTCACCACAGCCAATACCCCTTAATGCTCTTGTAGGTCCTTATGCCCCACTTTGTGATTATTGTTCTAACATTTGAAACCATTGTTTTAAACTTTCAAGGAGCTTATTATGCTGGTTTCAACCTCTCACAGAACAACCTCTTTATTTCTGTTCAAGCTCTTGCTAAATATTTACACACACTGTCAGCATGGGCCTAAGTGTCCTCGGCATGCTGATGATCACATTAAATACCCAGATCAGCTTTATTTATTTTATCCTAAGTTTTAACTTAGGAAAAATTAAAAAGTCACTTAAATGACTTTTTTCTCAGATTTATGAAAAAGTCATTTTTCAAAAATTAATAATTCACAAAAGTGTATTTCTGGAGGCTTCTAGAAGTCTCTTGAAGAAGTGAATTAGAGAAATAAATAAAAGGGCTGAGGGTGAGAGGGACACATATTCTCATTTGTAAGAAGAGGAAGAGGGTGCTTGGGCAAGAGAAGGAGAGGGCAAGCCTTTGAGGAAGAGGGTGAGTTCTGGGCCAGACTTGGGCAGCCAGTGGAGGTCGAACCATGGCCATACTAGGCAGCAGAGAGAGGTCGAACTTAAGGCACATTAAGCAGATTTCAGGAGGCTGATTTTTTCAGGGCTGAAAAAGCAAGATTGAAAAAGTGGGGCCGAAAAAGCAAGCCGAGTTTGCTGGGCTGTTTTTGCTGAGCGAGTGAGGAAACTTGTCGAGGAAATTTCTGTAAGAAATTTTTGATTTTCTATTGTTGTAAATTCTCTTGAAAGCCCATATAGAAGCTCCTCATTGCTGGTTTTCCCCACACTGGGGTTTCCAGAGTATTTCTGGTGTTGTCCATTTTATGTGTTTGGTTTTCYGTATGTGCTTCTGCTGCTATTTTGGTTAAATAACTCAACTGTAATATTTATGCATAATTTTTTGAGTTTATATCAACATTGATTAAATTCTAGTTAGATAAAATTATTGGCATAATACTTTGGTTACTGAGTTATAGGAAATTTAACATGGTATCAGAGCTCAACCTCTGAGTACAGAAGGAGCCAAGATACTTTGCTGTGCAGACCAATGAGTGAATCAACAAAGGAGGATGTGTGACCAGAAGTGTGTGGGAAACGAAGCAACATACTCAAATGGCTGGTGTAGGGTTAAGGTTTGAGGACAGGCTAGATGGTGCCTCAAATTTCCGGCCTTGGAGGGAACGTATTGGCTTGGTACTGGAGGATAATGGATTGTTGGAAATTGCTAAAGGCAAAGTGGCAGTCCATATTGATCCAATACAACTAGCAGCTCACAACAAGAAAGATGTCAAGGCCATGAGGATAATTGTGGATGGAGTCAAGGACGACATTATTCCTCATTTGTCTGGCAAGAAGACATTGAAGGATGTGTGGGAGGCCCTAGTGAAGCTGTACTAGTCTGACAACCAGAGTAGGAAGATGTTGCTCAAAGAGAAGTTGAGAAGCACAAAGATGGCCAAGGGAGAGTCGATGGTCACTTACCTCACAAAGTTCATTCAGATTAGAGATGAACTGGTAGCTGTGGGAGAGGCAGTGGACGAGATTGAGTTGGTGAGGACAACCTTGAATAGCTTTACCAAGTAGTGGGAAGTATTTGTCTGTGGAGTGGTGGCTCGAGAGAAGCTCCATGATTGGGAGAGATTATGGGATGACTTCACCTAGGAGGAGGTGAGACTTGATGCCAATTAGCCTAGCTAGCCAAAGAGTGAAGAGGAAGAGAATGTGGCTCTTCATGCGAAGAAGGGCAATGGAGTGGGAGGTTCCAGAGACATGGACAAAGTGAAATGCTTTGCATGTCACAAGGCTAGCCACTATGCCAGCCAATGTCCCAAGAAGAAGAAGAATAATATGAAGAAGGAGGTAGAGATGGCAACCTCAATTTCTTATTGAGATAGTTGAGTTTGCAGAGAAAGTCGAGGATGAATTTTCTCTAGTTGCCTCTCTTTCGAGCAACAGTGTTGCAGAGTTGGAGGACAATGGGGTATGGTTCGTGGATAGTGGATCATCTCGCCATATGACGGGAATGAGGTCGACATTTCTTAGTGTTTCAGAGACGGGCTTAGACTTGCATGTGGGTAGTGGGGCTGGCACCATGCATGTAGTGAAGGGGGTTGGATGTGTCAGATTCTAGCTAGAGTCAGGTGGTTCTTTGGAGGTGACTGGGGTGATGTATGTTCCAGAGTTGAAGGTCAATTTGCTCTCCGTGGCAGCTATGGAGGATATGGGGTATGTAGTGATGTTCAAGGATGTATAGGTGCTCATATGTGCAGAGGGAGTAGATACCCAGGATGCAGCAGTGAGGCTTGACATTAGAGAGGATATGATGTACAGGGTGTTTGGACAACCTGTAGTGGGTCCAAGGGGATCTTGGATCAGAGATCTGTGCAAAGGGAGTAGATACCCAGGATGCAACAGTGAGGCTTGGCATTAGAGAGGGTATGATGTATAGGGTGTTTGGATAGCTTGTAGTGGGGTCCAAGGGGATCTTGGATCAGAGATCAGTGTCAGTGGCATAGTCTTGTGGATGGGTGGCTTCATACAAGATTGCCAAATTTGTCAGTTGGTATGACCTGACATTGATGGAGGAGTCGAGCAGGACTTCAGATCAGAGTGCAATGGAGTTAGCTGGGATGTCTTCCAATTCAGAGGGAGCATCTACAAGTGCAACAGATTTGATGGGATCAGAGATTGATCCAGGTGGAGACACCTCTCTCACTAATAGGGAGTGTTAATTTTGTAGCTCGGTAGGTGTCTCAACATGGGCTTAAGTGTCCTAGGCATGTTGATGGACACATTAAATACACAGATCAACTTTATTTATTTTATCCTAAGTTTTAACTTAGGAAAAATTAAAAAGTCACTTAAATGACTTTTGTCTCAGATTTATGAAAAAGTCACTTTTTAGAAATTAATAATTCACAAAAGTGTATTTTTGGAGGCTTCTAGAAGTCTCTTGAAAAAGTGAAGTAGAGAGATAAATAGAAGGGTTGAGGGTGAGAGGGACACATATTCTCATTTGTCAGAAGAGGAAGAGGGTGCTTGGGCAAGAGAAGGAGAGGGAAATCAGTTGAGGAAGAGGGTGAGTTTTGGGCCAGACTTGGGCAGCCAATGGAGGCTGAACCAGGGCCATACTGGGCAGTAGAGAGAGGCCGAACTCAGGCCACATTAAGTAGATTTCAAGAGGTCGATTTTTCAGGGTCGGAAACGCTGGGTTGAAAAAGCAGGCTGAGTTTTTTGGACTGTTTTTGCTGAGCGAGTGAGGAAACTTGCTGAGGAAATTTCTGTAAGAAATTTTTGATTTTCTACTGCTGAAAATTCTCTTAAAAGCCCATAATATAAGCCCCTCATTGCTGGTTTTCCCCACATTGGGGTTTCTAGGGTATTTTTGGTGTTGTCCATTTTATGTGTTTGGTTTTCTGTATGTGCTTCTGTTGCTATTTTGGTTAAATAACTCAGCTGTAATATTTATGCATAATTTTTTTTAGTTTATATCAGCATTGATTAAATTCTGGTTAGATAAAATTATTGGCATAATATTCTGGTTGCTGAGTTATAGGAAATTTAACAGAACATACCATAGACTTGCAACAGAATTTTGTTTTGCCAAAAAAAGTTTGTTTCAACATTCCTTACTTTAGCATAAAAAAATCAATCCGCAGTTAAAAGCTAATTGGGAAGGGTTTGGCTCGACAAAGGTCCTCTTCATGCTAGTCATCCATTGTGGTGACTAGGAAGAAAGGAAGTTGGGGCATGTCCATAGACTACAAGCACTGAACATGATGATAATCAATAATATGTACTTAACATCGTCCATCGAAGACCTAAGAGATCGGTTGAGTGGGCATGATGCTTCATCCAGCTAGACCTGAAGTTAGGTTATTACTGAGGTTGAGTGAAGGAGGAAGATGCTTGGAAAATAACCATCAAGGCCCTTTTAGAGGTTGTGATGAATAAGGTGCTTAGATTGTGGTTGGACACTTTTGTGGTATTGGTCATTTACATTGATAACATTGTGATATAGAATGATGTGGGAGTAAAATTCATAGCACATAAAAGTGGCTCTCATGGAGTTAAAGAAAATAAGTTTATTCACCATGATACATCAATGAAGCAAGATTGCACATCGATCCAAAGAAGATAGGGATGTGGTGAAATGGTCAATGCCAACAATCTTTTCAGAGATGAGGAGTTGCTTGAGGTTGATAAACTACGTTAGTTCATATCTTGTTACTTTGACATTGCTTAACCCTTTTTTCTTTTTTTCTTTTCTTTTGAAGAAGTGTTTCAAGAAACATGACTTGAGTGGATGCACCACAAAGAGCAGATTTCCCTTGGCTTAGTTGCCAAATTGCACATGTATGCAATCCTTCTGAAACTCATTCCATGCGAGTGTTGCACACCATGTGAAAATAGAACCCTATTGGACAACATAACCCTTAGTTGACTTCACCAATGAACCAAAACCTGATTGGCAACATTGCTTTGAATGCTCTAGCAACAAAATTGCAATCTTAATTTGGGTTGACTAACAGAAATCTTTCAATGGGCTAAAGAGAAGCATTTCTTTTTTATTAATGTTGGCATTATTGGACCTCTAGCTATACTTTGACGTGGAGAAAGATGCATCAGAATATGGCATTTTCTACATTTGTTGCACTAACTCAACAAGATAGAATTATAACATTCTATTTAGAGCATTATTTGATATGGTAGTTATGTTTCTAATGTTTAACGAGCACATATCTGATTTTTTGCAAGTTATGAAGCATAGGTGGCCTTATTATCAATGAAAAGAGATTGTGGTGCAAATTGATAGCAATATATTCGTTGACACAGTCTAAGTTGCAACTTGCAAGAGAGTTGACATTTAAAATGGGTCACATATTTGCAACAACAAATCTTGATGATTCTATACATGGAAGGAACAAAAAACAAGGTTCAACTTCTATTCATGACCACAGACTATAGAATATGTAGCATATAAATTTATCAATAGAAAAGGGATTCTGTACAAGAAAAACGCATCATTTGTATCTTAGGCACAATAATTTAAGTTGAAACAAGAGCATTGCTCTTAGATAGTTGGACTTGTTAGAGTGAACGAGACATTGGCACAACAACAACAATAATTTTAGTTGTTCAAAATGGGAGTAGGAGAAATTTTATATAGGGGTTTGTTACCACACAATCTAGCACCTTAGTGCAAAGCCTTCACAAGGAGCCAAGGCTAGTGGAACATCGGAAGATGTCATCATTGTCACCTAGGCAACAACTTCCCTCTTTTTAATGAATGATTGAGTCCAACACAAGGGAGGCTTCCCTAGTAGGACTTAGGTCGTCTCCTAAGGCAAGGCACAATCAAGTCTAAGGCCTCCTAAGCATCAACCCAAAATACCACCAATGAGATATGTCAAACAGATTAGGGTTTAAGTGGCTAATACAAGTTAATTCCAGATTTGGTTTGAGGTACACTAGGGCAGCTTTAGAATGTCTTTCAAGCCAATATTGGACAAACACTATAAATCAAGAAAAGACTAAGGGCTGTTGCAAAACTTGTATGAAAAGTGATAAATTACAGCAGTAAAACAAATGATAACAGCAGCAATAATTCTAGCCCTTGAACAAGTAATCATCAAGTAAAAATAGGGATAGTTTGGGTTTTATATAACTAACAAAATTTGAAATTATAAATGAATATAACAACCAAGAAACCCTAGACGCCCAGCCCTAATTGGGCTGAACTAAAAATCAGCAAGACAATTTTAGGGTTTAAAGATGATTTTCAAGTGAAATATATCCAAAATACCAAAATGTCTAGCTTTTCTATGGATGAAAATGAATGTATTGTTATTACAAAACCTTAAATTTTACCTCAAAACATAAAAATAGAGAGGTAAAATGAGTTTTTTGATTGCCTAAAGGGAGAAGACTAGTGCCTACTATATTTTTTTGGGCATGTGGAGTCAATTAAAGACTCCCTTGAAGAGATGTAAGTGAATTCTAGGGTGATATCTAGGTTTGTCCATTACAAACCCTAGAAGATCCTCCTAGTACCTTACTAAAACTCCAAGATACTTCAAGGGAAATTACTCCACTAGTAACCTTCCAAAAGTTTTGAAAAGAGGGGTTTGTGCAAGAAGAAACCAAGAGAATGCACTACCATCACTAGAGAAGTACAATTACACTCACATTCATATTGATAAACAAAACCTCCAGTTAAAGTGAGACCACTTCCTCAAGAAACCTTTCATCCATCAAAACCCTAACATTGAACATCCATGAAGAAGTAAAACCATTCACAAAACATCATCCTCAAGAAGTTGCTCTAACTAGCCATCCATAGCGATTTTAGAGAAGATATAAGAATAGTACACAAGTAATAAGGATTCTCCACAAGTATCAATGATTTACAAGTGATAAATTCTTCTCTTATTTATATGAGAGATCAAGCACAATTCTCATCTCTATCAAAATCCCTAAAAATAGAAAACAATGGCTTTATCTCTCACAAACCCTAGAGATAAGGCCACAAGACAAAATATCTATGATACAATAGTGGATAGTTCACTAAGACCCCCAACAATGCCTTCAAAATGAAGTAAATGTGCTCATGACACAATACGTCCCTCATAAATGCATGCGCCATCTCACATGTGTGGCATGTGTGATCTCAATAAGTGGATGGCTCACTAACAAATAAAGTGTTACGGCTCCAAAAGTGAAAAATTTCCTCTAAGGGTTTCAATGTTTCATCATCGAGTGTCATATCATACCCCAAAAGGTGTGATGTCTCATCAAAAGGTGCCACATCATCATGTAAAGGTGCAACACCCCATCAAGAGGTGTCAAATCATCATGTAAAGGTGAAACGTCCTATCATCAAGGTGTCAAATCATACCCCATGGGTGCTAGGGTGCCTCAATAAGGGTGCCATGTCATCAGGCTCAACGTCCTCCAAAATATGTGGAACGACCTCTCTCAAGTAGTGGGATGACCTCCATCAAATGTGCTAATAGCCCCTCAACGTCCTTCAAAGGACCAAGACTCATTCAAGTGGGTAGCCATGTGAAATCATCCAAGGAGGGGCTTATGTGGTGGAATGCCTAGTAGAAGAAATCGTCGATTAATCGGCAAAAATCGGAAAAAGTGCGATTTTTTAGGCTTGCCGATTTTTTTTTGAAAAAATCGCGATTTTTTGGTGCGTTTTTTTGAAAAAATCGGGAAAAAAGAGGCAAAAATCGGAAAAAACCGGGATAAAGAGCTCGATTCGTTTTTTTTTTGTTGTCATTCTGTTTTTTTTTTGTGTGGAGCAGCAAGGGAAGAAGTTTGTGGAGGCCATCAAGCATTTTTGAGGTGTGCAAAGGCAGGGTAGTTTTGGGACATATACATTTATATATGTGATCATTGATGTCATTTTGTATTGATTTCAGAGTTTCAGTAATGACTTTGATGTATAGATTTTTGTTTGGCATCCACTATATAATATATATTGGTTCTTTCTTCATATTTATGTGCCTATCTGTTTATATGATGTTGTTGTTGCTTTATATATTGAAAAATGTTTAAAATTTTGAAAAAAATGAAAAAATTATGTATTTTTTAATGTTTGCCGAGTTTTTTCGATTTTTTCGCCGATTTTTTTAGAGGCGATGTTTTCAAGACCCTTGTCGAGTTTTTGCTGTTGCCGAGTTTTTCCACTAGGGTGGAATGTATCCATCAAAGCTGACGACATGTACACAAGTCAAATACAACATATAAAGTGAGTCATGTCGATGTAAAAGCCACTAGTTAGATCACTTTAAGTATCCTCTTCAAACTTCACACTAGTTCATAAACTTATGCAATTTGCCAAGTTTGGGTATGGTAGGATCACTATTAACCCCTATTAGGTGTGTTAGTACCTAGGAAAATGAGTTTTTCCTAAGAAACGCATCAAGGGAGTATGTGTAATGGCATATGGCATGGCTTGGGGTTTACTTCATGGGTGGTGGCATAGTCATGGAAGGTTATGTATGATAGTCATCTTCATGAGTACCTCTGTATGAGGGATCACTTAGGTGTGCATTCATTGCATAGGACATGGGGTGATGGCCTCTTAGCGAGGGGGCAAAGCTCATGCTTCTTATTCTTTCTTGGTTCTTGTCTTTGCTTTTCTTTCTTCTTTGCTTTTCTTTGCATTTTGAGTTTTAGCATTTGCTCTTTCTATATTGTATTTTTTTTTTATATCACGCTACATGAAACTTGAGTATTCTAGCTCCTTCTCATGGGATTATGAGGCATGAACCTTTATGGGTGACATATGACAACCAACCCAAAAGAAGGGATAACGAGGATGGGAAAGGTGGATCATGTTACGTATGGATTGAGATATGGACACGTTATCCCTATCAAGGCCCCCCAGTAGTACAAGTTTGCTCATGAGTGACAACATTGACTAGGAGATGATGATGACCACCAAGGTGAAACAAGGCAAAGGGTGTAACTTCAAACCGTCATGATCCATCATCTGATTCAACCCATGGTAATTGTTTTCATGTCAAAAAAATTGAGCATTAGCACATGATATGAAGCATCAACACAAGGTACTTCATGTGTGTCCTGCACTATATCATATGATGTGAGTGAGTTGAGTATAAAGTGGAAGGCATTTGTGGGAAACTATTTGTGGAGAATCTTGAATGTCATTATTGGAACTAATACATGTGATGTGGATCATGAGAGAAAATCTCCTCTAGTTACCCCTAAATGTGAGGGGGTAACATGGTCTACACTTTGCAACATTTTCAAACCAACCACAAAATGTTAAGGCATCAATGCTTCATTCTTGGACTACCTCTATGCAGAATGAAACCTATTGTTCTTCATTGATAGTTTCAACAACATTTCCAACTTGTTTTTTTAGAAATGTTGGGTAAACTACTAATGCGACATAGTCTTAATTCTTGTTACCTCCTAAACCTGCACTTAAAATGTTAAAAAAGTCCCTTAACCAAGTACAACCCTAGGGGAACTTAGGAAGGTTTCTCATTGTCACCACAACAACCATTTCTCTTGCCTTAAGCTAGTTCCCCTTGGGAACAAGGGGGGAAACCCTAGAAAAGCTTTGTTTTTATGATCTTCTTTACAAATAAATGGATGGTGGATTACCAAGACTAGTGGCTATTCAATTGGGTGATGGAATGAAGATCAAAGAGCAAGAGGGCTTGAATGTTACAGAGAAGACATAATTAAGCCATTTGTTGATGAGCCATAATTAGTCCAAAACAAAGATTCATATTATGCAAAAATAAGCGAGAGCCCTTATACAAGATGCACCATCACAACCATGAAATTACAGTTGAGAATAATGTGCAACAAATAAAAAAAGAAGTAACCACCATTATATGAAACCTAGATGAAGTGGACAAAGTAGGACAACCTTCTTATTGAATGAACCACGAACAATACATCACTTTTTCAAATTTGATTTCACAACAAGATTAGGATGACAAAATAGGTCTAACCTAACCAGAAAATTACAACAACAAATCCTCCAACAAAGCATGATTGCATCAAGGATTAGAGAGGGATTAACAAGCTCAACCATAATCTCGTCTTTTGTGACGAGCTCGCCCCTCTTAAAGATTATTTACGCAGTGAACCCTTGGCAATTCTTCGAAAAGCCCTAACATCCATGAAAGGAATTGAAAGGAATAAAGAGATGGAAAAACCTCACATTTAACCATTGGCAATTCTAGCAAAAGCCCTAACATCCACAAAATGGATAAAGAGACGAAAAAACCTCACATTGAACACGTCCTTCTAGTCCTACAAATATATTCAACTAGGCTTGGAGGGGAACTCCTAATCTTCCAACTATGCTTTTAGCAAATGAATCTTCCTCTATTTCTACCTTTCACATAAAACCCTAATGAATAAAACAATAATAAATGAGCTAAAACACTAGAAATAGGGTTCTCTTTAGAGTGCTTTTTAGGGTTTGATTTCATTACAAAGTGACATGTGTTAACCTCTCGTTGAGGTAGCACCTCCAAATATGTGTCAATGTGCCTCAATTCATGGGATATTCCCCTTAAAGATGCTTTAGATGCCCTTTTGAAGATGATGTCCTTCCTTTGCGTGGTAGATTCATCACCAAGCAACTAAAAACATCATTGTTTTCAACCATTGTGTGGAACTCTCCTCATCAAAAGATCTTCTTTGACCAAACAAGAGCTTCTACCATTGCATGGCATCACGCTATGGTAGGGTATTCATTGTTTGTCCTATTTCTTTGCCACATGTCATCCTTCATACCTCCTCCAATGTAGGATGTTTTGCTCCTTTTGCCTTTGAGAGCATAAAATGGTCGATAATGGCACTTGTCATCTTCATAAACAAATGCTTTTACTTTGAGGGTTTGATCATGTCAAAAATGCTACATAACATCTCCTCATGCAAAGAGTTTGCCCCCATAGATGTGGAAAATGCCTCAAACCTTTCCTCGAAATATACCTTAGCCACCTCCTTGAAGAGCGCATTAAACCTTTTATGCTCATTAATGCCATTGCTTACCACATGTCATGATGTGGAGTTCAAATAAGGCAATGCGTTCATCTTTTAAGGCTTCCTTCCTATTCATATAAACCATCAATGTGGTCTAGGGCCTTGGGTTCCACCCTAAGAACAAGGTTGTCCATTAATGATGCAACAATGGTAATGCAAGCCATGTAACCTTCCCTCCAAATATGTATGAAGTGTGCCAAAATAGAAGCTCTTGGTGATACATGGCCGTGGGAAGTTGTAATGTCCCCTTCCAAGTGACAGGGGTCTTGAGAGACTTAGTAGTCTAGTTGTTCCCTCTAGACTATAGTCTCATTAAAATAAAGGGGAACTAAGAGGCAAAAAGGAGTAACTAAGGTGTTAAAGTTATATTATTAAAGTGACTTTAGCAAAAAAGGAAAATAAAAGATAACTGGCTAAGTTGGGAAAATAAAAGTGAATGACCTTAGAAGCCAATTAAATAATTTAAGTGAAAATTAGAATTGGAGGTAGACAAGGAGAGGAGGGTGCCTCACTCCTCATTCATGGCATTTTCTCATTTGCATCTTTGAGCTCTATAGCTTAGACGTTTTGAGGTTTTTGATAAACAAACCCTAGAGATCAGCTAGGAGGTGAAAGATTCCTCTGTTCCTAATCCAAGCTTGGTCAAGGTGGTGAAATATCCCACCCTCACCATTTTATTCAGTTTCATATCAATTTCAGAAAGGGATTGTGGAAACAAGGCACATGTTTGGAGGTTTTCTGTAGGTAGGGCACATTGTTGGAGAAGGAGAGTTTGATTTGACTTGGGAAGAACATATCTGGAGCTAAACCCATTCCAGGAGGATTTGCCATCACTAGAGTGCCCTTTCTCATCAATCCTTGGAGATTTTTCTCTGCATAACTTTTTATTATTGTACTTAGGTGAATTTTTGAAGGAGGGCGCATTGCTTCTTGAGGATTCAGTGAGTTGAGGGGTTAGTTCTCTCAGTATAGCTGAGGAAACTTATTATATGAGCTTGCCAACTCCAGATCTATAGATCTACAATATCATACAGGGGTTTGAAGGCCAGATCTGAAGAGGTTGAATTCCTTAGGGTCTCTGCAGTTAGAAAATGTGCAACTCAGCCAGGATCAGTGCTAGTTTGTGAAGAAGGGAAAGAAATTGATCTGGTCATCTTGCATGCAACCATTTGGGGTCTAGGAAGACTCATATCTATCACTTGCAATGTATTTTGGAAGAGTCTTCAACCACAACTATTGTATCTCTCGTATCTCTTACAGATTTGTATATCTCTTGCATGGAGGTTAGCATATCTATTAAAAAAAGGTTATATATGAAGTTTTGTGGCTACTCTCTGTATCTTGTTATTGTTCTACCGTTGTTCCATTTCCATCATTTATATGCATGCACAACCATTAAATCAACTCCATGCGCAACTCTCAGAGGCAAACTACAAAATATTTGACAAATCCACTACAAACAAACAAGCATTAAAGCTCAAAGTTCTTGGCAACTCTGCTTGGGAACATTACAAAAGTCTCTCCATCCAACTGACAATACTTCTCCACGCCTTTGTGCTTGCCTCAAATGATGAATGGTGCTCAGGCAAGATAGAACAAAATGCATGACCTCCAAGTGTCTCCAACAACCTATAACTATCATTGAACTGAAATATCCCTGATTCTGCTGATCAAGATATTTGCTACGATCTTACTGCTCCAACGTGCAGATTTGATACACTGGGGGGTTTCTGGATGCATTTTGTTCTATCTTGCCTGAGCACCATTCATCATTTGAGGCAAGCACAAAG
>JASDQU010374524.1:94302-104779 GCA_032191745.1 Picea mariana
ACCCAAACCAAGTGTAACGTCCTCCATAAAGTGGCTTAGTAAGGTGTGGGTGTACTGCCTAAAGTATGGGCTTTCTACCCATATGTGTGCCATCATGACCACATTTTCCAAATGCAAGCCCATTTGTCCATCGTCTAAGGTCTAGAAGATGTGAGAGCTTGTGTCTGAGTATGTCAAGCCATTAGATAACTCAACACTTTGCATCACACGTGCCATACACTGCAATATATGCACATCCTAGGTGAAAGCATGGGACATCCTTCAAAGAACCATACTAGGTGCATCCAAATCAATCAAAGTTATAGAATCAAGTAAGACCAATGTTCACAAGGTATAAGAGTCCTTAGAGCATATAAAGTAAATTGTTACTTAGCACATAAGCCACATCAACAATTCACATCAAGTATCCCCTTCAAACTTCACATTAGCTTAAGACTTTAGGTAAGTTGGCAAGTTTAAGTATAGGAGGACTGTCATTCAACCCTATTAGGTGTACCAACCAAAACAAGAAAGAAAAGACCCAAGTAGAGGAATATGTCTTAGGGGAAGCAGGAAAGAAAAGAACCTTTCAAGACTAAGTGTGATAATGAAATTTGTTGATCTTATTTCATGGCTTATGGAATAATTTGATCCATTTCTACGAGTGCCTTTGTAGAGGGTGCACTTGCTCAAGTTACCCATTTATAGGCGCTATATTTTTCCAAATCCCTTTATTTGATTTTTATCTTTTTCAAATAGAGCTCAAGGGTAGAGCTCAAGTTATTGACTGTGTCTTTTAAATGTCTTTACTGTCCTATTTCTTTCTTTCTTTCATTTCTTACTAGAAACTGCATCAATCTCGACATTATAAGCCTTATTCTCATAAGAGAATGAACCATGACCCATTATAGAAGTTTATTACACCATGTCAGGCTCTAGGATGGTAAGTGTTAAGTATGGTAGGGAAATGGAACGTTACCCTTGTAAGGGCCTCCTAGTGATACCCCTTTTTCTTGGGGGTGACAACACGAGACTAGAGTAAAAATGATGGCCACCAAGCATAAATTCTTGAGCTTATGATTCATTATCCAACTTCAACCAACAATCCTCATTCACATGCCTGGTATATTAAGCACAACACTTCATATGAAAGAAGGGATAATATACCTCATGATGACGCTGGACTACCATCTCCCAAAGTCTGTGTTGATTGGTTGTGATGAGTTTTGTTGATAAAGAGTGAAAGAGGCATCCAAAAGGGGTTGTTGGGCTACCATGAGTGGTCATTCTTATCATCATCATCGTTGGGATCACTGTCTTCATTGCCGACCATGAGACATTATCTACTCTAGTTACTGCTAGGCATGGGGTGGTAACATCTGGCTCCAACATGGGGACATGTGCTCACTGTAGAGTGCATGAGAATCTCAACATCTCTAGTAGTCCAAGACTTGCAACCTTCATAACTGTAAAACCTTGCTACATTCTAACATGGCCACATCAATACTACAAGGAAAATGTTATCCGCCAGGTTAACAAGATATAAAACCATGTATGAAAGATTTTTTTTTTGTATTTCATGGATATATCATTTTTTCTTTTCATAATATAAACATTAAACTAAGCTAACATGAATGCATAGTAAAGAAATCATCAATACCAATAATATGATAAATCAAGTACACAACATGACCTACCTAGCTTACCCACCCTACTCTAAACTAAGATAAAAAAAATTAGGTAAAATTGTACAACCAATAAAGCCATCTTAGGATTCTATCAAAATGTCTACCCTTGTGCTTAATTATGAACCACATCAAAGATAAGTCAAGCACAAAATGATCATGAGATAGAACACACATCATAACATTGTCAAACATGAAATCAAACTCATGAGGATGTGGAGGAGGGACAAAATCATGTCAACATGTGACCCCAAAAGCTTGCTCCAACCATCTCTACATTGGGTTGTGACAAAACAAAATCTCACAAGGCCGACTCAAAGGATTCAAACAATGGCTATCTTGGCTTTCATCAATCCCTGGGGCTTGGGATGGGATGAATAGAAATCTAAAGGATGCCTAATAATTACTCAAGGGAAGGATGAAAAATGGGATGTTAATGTTCTTCTTAAAACCTCCAACCTTCCTTTAGTTTCTAAGAAAAAGTTTTTCTCCATTGAAAACTTGGGACTAGGAACATGGTTATCTATCGTATTCTCAGTGATATAGCAAGACAAAGGAAAAGAAGAAGGTTGGAAATTTTTGTCGTGAAATTCCCGTCTTGGGCAAATCATGGCCTCATCGTCATCAAAATTAGAGCATATAGGTGGTTGGAAATATTCTTCGTAGAATAAATCCAAGTGCTCAAAAGAATATGTATCAAACCTTCCAGGAAAGGGATGGAAATAATCACAAGGATGGTAAAACGAGTCACTCCTAGATGGTTGTAATAAATGTGTGATCATATCACCTTTATGTTGCCAAAAATATGAATCATAGAGGCATGCAGATGTATATTCTGAAGACAAAAATTATGCATTCTTGATTTTAGAACCATTAGTGACATCATAGATGGGATTTCCATCGAAACAAAAATAGCTCGTATTCCATCCACATATTCCAACATGTATAAAGTCATTGTGACAATCATCATTTTCTTCATTAGGTGATAAAATTGCTGGATCCAAAGGTTTCTCCAAAACTTCTTCACTTTCCAAATAAAAAACTTGGAAATTAGTACAACTCACCATATTCTCTTCTTCACGTGCAGGAAGATTGGAAGCCATGATGACTTCATATTCATTAACAAGAGGAGAAAATAACGACGTCTCGTTTTCATGAGGGCCTTCTTCATGGTGTGTTTCATCGAAGTGTCCTTCTTCAATAAGTTCACAAGGCAGCTCATGTTCTACTTCAAATGCTTGGTGATTTTCCTTAATGAATCTCTTCTTTAGGTTCTTTCTTTAGAGGTGTATGATCTTCAAAACTTTCATCCAAAGCATGCACGAGATAATGGAGTTCTTCATCAAGAAATTATCGGTCTTAAACATGATCTTCATCACTTGTTTGATCATCTAGAGGGTGAGCTTCATTAGGATTTGTGTCTCCCTCTGAATCACCCCACTCTTCTCTTTTAACATCAAGCTCCAATATCTTGGATAGAACCAAAGGCTAATCATATTTCTTCCGTATGACGACATATAGTGTTTTTACTCCACAATATGATTTGGTGAGTTCTTGTTCTATTAGATCAATGGGACATTGCTCATACTTTTCTCCTATGAGGTCATTCTCCTCTTGTCTAAGTGCACAAAGGTCAATTAAAAGGTGTACATCCTTGCAACGATCAACCAATTGCTTGCAGAACTTCTGATCTTCTTTGATGTTTTACTTCAATCTTCGTGAGAATTATTCCCATCGTTCTTGTATTTTACGAGTTTCTTCATCTTCTTCAACTAGTGGAACCAATACCAATGTCTTATCTTCATGTGGATGAGTGTTCCCAAGAGAATTTTCTTCTTGAGCATGGTGTGATTCCTTGAGGTCTTCTTTAAGAGGGTCAGGGAAGAAACCTTCTTCTTTAAGGGCTGCTATAAGCTCTTGAAGAATGTCTTCATATGTCTGACACCATGGGCTACAAAACTCAAGAAACTTGTTGATGAGATCTATGAGAGAAGATATACTTTTTGGTTTGCAACAATCCTTGATCCAACACTTTTAGTGGCATGGAATGTATAAATTTTTTTGTTTGTACATCATCATGTTTCGCTTCTAGTTCCTGCATGTACTTCAAGTATTCTACAACATTATCAACATGTAAACCTTTGATTTTTGGAGAGTTTTTTGCCCATATACGTCAAACTTATTTGGGTACCCAAGAATGTTTTCAAAATCAATAGAAGGATACATTACATGATAATCCGAGGGTGCCATGATTCCATTACTCGATAGTGTACAAAGGTCTTTAAAATAGGATGAAACCTTCCTATACCAGTGGAGTCGCTAGACGATCTCCCCAGGGGAGGATCATCAAAAGGTAAAGAAAGGGATTCTTCCCCTAGTGGAGTTTCCAAGTAAGCTTTGTAGGAAAAGGATTTGAGGTAAACTTACCAAAGAGACGTTGTAGGAAGAATGACTCAATTTTCGCTGACAACGATGCCAAAAAGTTATCACATGATTTGTACTTGTGCAAAACTCTCCACAAGATGTCAATCTTGTGTAACAATTGAAAGGTATCTACCACTATCACCTAAGCAAATACTTCCCTTGTTTTAGTGAAGGAAAGAGGTCCAACACAGAGAGGCTTCCCTAGTGACCTAAAGGGATCAAGTAGCAAGATTAGCCAAGCCTACAACCCCCTATCTTGGTCACTTAGATGTGATAGGCTAGGTCTTAGGAAAATATGAAGGGTGAGATTGTTTGTTCAAGGTAATCGAGCAACCTTTGCAAGACAATAAACTTTCCAATGCATATAATGATCAATTACTAAGTTAAATTGCATGCCATTCACCTTTAGACACTAGATATCAAATAAAATCAATTGATGTTGTAAAATCACCCCAGTAAACCAGTCTATATCAACAATTAATATTTTATAATAACAATAGGAAAAACAACCCAGAAAATTAGCAATTAACTCTTAGAATTTAGCTTATAACAAGGGAACAATATCAATATCCAATTGTTAAACAAGATTTCTGAGCAAGTTTTGACAGAATATTAAGTAAGTATGCAACAATAAATTTCATCCCTAATGGATGTAACATTCACTCTATGATAGCAACAAGTTAGCCAATTGATTATTCAAAGCATTAAGGTACAATTAGCATGCCAATGATGTCATTAAGCTAGATTAAGTGAGGGTTTTGAGAGTTGTTGAGAGTATAAAGCATCATAAGCATAAAATACTAGTGCCATCTACTTTCTCAGGGCAAATGGAGTCAAGAAAAGACATTCAAGGAGGCCAAGCAAGAGAGAACGTGAAGATTTAAACCCTAGAGCTATCCACTCATAGAACTAGGTCAAATCTCAATGAAATACTACTAAGGTTTATCCACTCATAAACCCTATGTGCTGTCCCACTTTCTCTAATGTGTCTAGCAAAGGATGTTGAGTTGAACTAGGTCTTGAACCTAGGGGGATAACCACTCCTAACCCCTATAATCTAACCCTAGGTAAGATAAACCCTAAGGGGATAGCCACTCCTAACCCTCAGAGAAAATCTTAAATGATTCAACAAGTCAAGGTGAAAACAACAAGGGAAGGGGATAACCACTCTTAATCCTTCCACATAGGGTTTCAAGATTTCAGAAATATGAATATAACATGCAAAATTACCACTCTAATAGAGCAAATTAACAAGATTTACCAAGAAAAACCACATGCATAAAAAGTAAACACTTACAAACAAGACACATTAGCATGAAGAAACCCTAATCCATGAGGAGGTCACCATCAATAAGAGAAAAATCCATCCAAGATCCTACTCCAATAGTGCTCATGAGACTCAAAGAGAGAAAATTAAGATAGAGTGGACATTTTAGGAGAGATACCTCACAAGTGTGAGGAGTTGTGATGATGAAAAATGATTTGAGTGCTAGCCTCATTTATATGATATATCCCTAACACTATTTGTCCACATAAAGGTGAAAAATAATAATAATTCATTTTACAAGTGAGGCCGACCCCTTAAATAGCTTCTACAAATGATGATTCATGGAAATAAGCCATCATAAGGTCACATGTGTCGTGACGTAAAGTCTCCAAAGGGTGAAGGAGGGACTCCCAAGGCCATATGTCATTGTCCAAGGTGCAAGCAAGGTGGAAGAGTTACATGTCACATGGAATCATCATATGGTGTCCAAGTGACAAGCAAACCCCATCATCTCAATCAAACCCTAGCCATGATGTCATCATCAAAATCCCAACGTCCAAGACTGTGGAGAAGATAACGTCCAAGGTGGAGAGGGGGTGCATCTCATATTTTCATGGTGTCCAACCCAAACCAAGTGCAACGCCCCCCATCAAGTGGCTGAGTCAGGTGTGGGTGCACTGCCCAAAGTATGGGATTTCTTCCCATATGTGTGCAATCATGACCATATTTGTCAAATGCAAGCCCATTTTCCCATTGTCTAAGGTCCATAATATGTGAGAGTTTGTGTCTGAGTATGTCAAGCCATAAAATGATTCAATGCTCTGCATCACACGTGCCATATCTTGTAATAGATGCATAATTTCATCGGTGAAAGCAGAGGACATCCTTCAAAGAACCATGTCAGGTGCATCCAAATCAATCAAAGTTATAAGATCAATTAAGACCAATGTTCACAAGGCATAAGAGTCCTTAGATCATATAAAGTAAGCCATTACTTAACACAAACATCACATCAACAATTCAAATCAAGTATCCTCTTCAAACTTCACATTAACTCAAGACTTTATGTAAGTTGGCAAGTTTAAGTATGAGAAGACCATCATCAGACCCTATTAGGCGTACCAACCAAAACAAGAAAGAAAAGACCCAAGTAGAGGAATATGTCCCGGGGTAAGCATGAAAGAAAATAACCTTTCAAGAGAAGTGTGATAATGAAACGCGTTGGGCTTACTTCATAGCTTATGGAATCATTTGGTGCATTTATATGAGTGCCTTTGTAGTGGGTGCACTTGCTCTTGATTTACCCCTTTATAGGCACTACATTTTTCCAAACCCCTTAATCTGCCTTTTACCTTTTCCTTTTATTGATTTGAAAGTCCCATTTATAAGGTTTCAAGCATTAACATTCATTGCGTTGGGACTGGGGTGAACGAAAAAAGGGTAGAGGTCAAGTTATGGACYGTGGATTTAAAATGTCCTTGCCGTCCCATTTCTTTCTTTCTTTCATTTCTTACTAGCAACTACATCAACCTTGACATTTTATCCCCTCTTCTCATGAGAGAATGAGCCGTGACCCATTACTGAAGTTTAGTAAGGCTCTAAGATTGTAAGTGTTAAGTATGGCAGGGAAGTGGAAYGTTACCCTTGTGAGYCCCCCCCCAGTAATACCCCTTTTCCTTGGGGGTGACAACATGGGACTAGAGTTCAAATGATGGCCACCAAGGTGAAATGAGGCAACAATCATAACTTCTTGAGCTTATGATTCGTTATCCAACTTCAATCAATGATCCTCATTCACATGGATAGAATATTAAGCACAACACATCATATGAAAGAAGGGATAATATACCTCATGGTGACGCTAGACTAACATCTCCCAAAGATCGTGCTGATTAGATGTGATGATATTGCTGATCAAGAGTGAAAGAGGAATCTAAGATGGGATGTTGAGATGCCATGAGTGGTCATGCTTATCATCATCATCACTGGGATCACTTTGTTCATTGCGGGCCATGAGACATGATCTCATCTAATTACCCCTAAGCATGGGGGGTAACAAGGCCCTAACTCAAATTTATGTTATTAAATTTTAAATCACATCATCTTCATTTCACTGCACATGTGAGTAGTTGCTAAGCATGTGAGAAAAGTTGGATTTAACATTCCTTCATCCATTATGTGAATAGGACTGTTCTAACCCTATGAAAGGCTCAAGATTTGGTGTGTTAACAAAATTTTGCCTTCTATCATAACCACAGACAAACTACCTTGTTGCACCCACTATGATATGAGATCATGTCGGGTCTCATGATGAAGCACTGTTTGGAGGCGTCACAACGAAATGTGGAGGAGATATTATAAGGATGTAGTCATAATACCAATGATTTTGGTCAATGCAGTGCCTTTTGGGATTTACCAATGAAACATAATTATAATATTATACTATCATATATGAATTGATCAAGAAACATTTTGTTAATCTAATTGTTGCAAACTTTATATTATGAAAATGATTCGTGCAAGCATGGATTTTGTTGTGAATATGAGTATGATCTCTCTCTTTTATATTATAAATTTGAATGATATGCATTTTTTTTGTATGATGAGTGTTGATAGTTAAAATTTTAATTATTTTTAAACGTTTTAAAAATGCAAAGTGTTTCTTATTGTTAACTAGAGGATTTATGTTTCCTGCTTTAAACCTCCATCTTGTTTTGTTTCACATTTATTGTTTCTTGCAAAATAAATATTCTCAATCAAATCATGGTTTTATCCATCACAAGAAGAGATTTATGATTATGATTTGAGTGTAATAAATCTAATAGTTTTTGTTGGAGTTGTGGTCGAGTGACAAGGTGTATCACTTGCAACAATGATGACTTAGGTTTAAAACTCGGCAAGTTTGCTCCTTTTGTTGACATGGTTTCCCAAGGAGATAATGCTAAGAAAAGGTGCATGTTTTTGATGGAATAGGTACCCCTTAGTTGTAGTTGTGGTTTAGGTAAAGGTAACCTGATTATAATGTAGATCCTGCAAGAAGTTCCATTCCTTCAATAAAATAAAGGGGGCTAGCTATCAAAGGGAATAATTCTATAATAAAATTAAGAAAAATAACTAAAATAGAATGCATCATAATGGAATTAAAACAAGGAAATCATTTTTTTAAAGTGAAGGAATCATTTTATTAGTTTCCTAGAAGTTACAAATCATGCTAATGGTGTGTCTTATGGCTTGTGATTTATACCATAATTTCAAGTCAATGTTGGGTATAGACACCACTTATTTTGGGATATGGACCCTTCTTTTGATTAAAATGAGCAATGTAAGGCACTTACCTAGTCATCCTGGTGACTAGGGAAAGCAACCATGACATACCCCATGGCATACCGATGTATAAGATGGAGTTAGTATAGATATGTTTTTGTATCTATTTTGAGGTTGTTATTGGAGAGTTGATGCAAGCATTGGATGATTATAACAATTGGCTAAACATTGAGGAAGTAGTATTATACTTCATAGGGTCCCCCCCACCCCATCTTTGAGGTTGTTTTCCACTCTAAATCTTGTGTTTTTGAGTGGGATTTTGTATTACAAGGTGATTAGTAGCACTGAATAGGTTGTTAATTAATGATTAGTCAATGCATATTTGTTGAATAGTGCTTTGCTGTTATTTGATGATGGGATGCTAAGTTTCAATGGTTTTGATAACTTTTGATGCTTATGATTTGATTGATTCCAAGCAATACAATGTTAAGCCTATCATGCTTGCTTGGATTTAGATTTGATTAGTCCATATACTGATTAGTCAAGTTATTTATGAAGGAAGTTCATATAAGTATTAATTAATGTGATTTCAATCTAGTTATTGAGGATTAGAGCTTTGAAGGTAGTTAGAGAATTTAATATCCAACATTCATGGGGCATTCCATCAAATTGACAAAACTTCTTTGCATCAAGAACATGAATACCATTAGATATTGAGGATGGATCATATCCAATTTTGAACTCTGATAGAGTTATGGGGGCCAAGCCCATTTGAAATGAGTAAGTGCAAGGGTTTCATTGCGCAAAAGATAGGTTGTTAAGGTGGATTACATAATTTGTTCACAAAAGGGAGTTAAGTCTCCTAAACACAAGGGGAGCTAAAAATGCAATCTTTTACAAAATATTCAGGACTATGCCACCAAGAATGATGATCACCAACAATCAAATATGCACTAAACCAAACCCCAATGAGGAAAGAAGGCATCAAAAAATTAATACGCCAGAGGATTCAATTAGGTAGGAAATGCAAGATAACCATGGATCGAGGTTTGAAGTTGAATCAAAATAATCGAAAGAAATTAGGTCAAAATTCATATATGACTAATTGGATGAGACTTGTAGACATTGGAGGAGAGAGACCGAGCATAAATAAAATCGAGATAGAATAAGGCATAAGGATAACTTTGAAGATGACAAAAAAAAATTCAAGGGCTTAAATAGATGTTTTCAAGTCATTGACATATGAGAGGAAGACATGAAGGTGACCACATATAATCCTTGAAGTCCTATGGTAAACAATAGAGCCTAATGCAAATAGAAAAAGGGTAGAATTCAAGGTGTTTCTAAGATGAACAACCCTAACATGGTATCAAAAAGTAGAAAATCAAAGATGATTTATGATATCAAGTGAGTTAATGGATAAATACCACGAGTCATTTGGATATCTTAATGATGAACATGATGTTTACACAATTAAGAAGAATAAAATTATTCAGGGGAGAAAAAGTAGTCCACTATGAATCAACAAGTAAAAGAGTTGTTTAGATAGACAACTATTATCCAATGTGTATGTTCAAGGTATTTTTATAGGTGCACATAAAGGAGTGAATGGGAAAGGCTTCTTCATGGATCAATCCTCCCATCCAAATCTAAAGGGAACTTTCTAACCCTAGGCAATGTTTGAGGGGAAATTCTCTGGGTGCCATCAACATTGTCTCATCTTAAACCCTGGACTTCATCTAGACCTAATATAGAGACTCCATAGCCCTCCAAAGGTACTAGTCTATCATTGTCTTCAACCACCCCAAAACCCCAAAAATAAGTTTCCTTTCTTGCCTTTTTTTTTTTTTTCTATTTT
>JASDQU010374525.1:55428-68762 GCA_032191745.1 Picea mariana
TCCAGATGTCCCCACCTCTATGAAATAGATCCTGACTTCGCCAACACCTACCAGATGTTGGGCGTAAACATAGTTGTCAGTAATTTCCATCTTCGGGACGGGTTGTTGTTCCATCTGGGAAATCTATGTGTTTGATCAAGTGAGCAAGCGAAGATGATTTGGGAATCCCACTATAGTCGGGTGGAAGGACACTTCGGTGTGGAGAAGACAGTGGAATTTTTGCAACAACATTTCTAGTAGCCAAAACTTTAGAATGATATCAACAAGCATATCTAGTCTTGCACTACCTACACTATTGTCAAACTGAACATTAAGAAACAAGGCATGTACACTCCTCTTCCTACCCCTGACAGGCCATGGGAATCCATATAAATGGACTACATGTCAGGCCTTCCATCCACCAAGAGGGGAAATAACTGTGTTTTGTGGTGGTTGATCGCTTTTCCAAGATGGCTATTTTGGTCTCCTGCAAGGAGAGAATCACAACGGATGCCACTACAAAGATATTCTTTGAATGAGTGTGGGTACACTTTGGGATCCCACAAACCATTATCTCATATCGGGACAACCAATTCCTCAATACATTCTGGTCAAGCCTCTAGTCAATGTTGGACACCAAGCTCACCAAGTCCACTTCCTTCCACCCCCAGAAAGATGGCCAAACTGATGTCGTCAACCGAATGATCGGGAACATCGTGCACATGTACAATTCCAAGAACCCCCACACCAGAGATGAGAGTCTTCCCTATGTTTAGAAAAACTACAACAAATCCATACATAACTCAACCGGTCACAACCCGTTTCAGGTGGGGTTGTGATTTCAACCATTGGGTCCCATGGATGGTGCACTACCCCTTACGACCACCCAGGAAGACTCGTTCCATGCTCCAAATAGAGTTGACAAAGCCACCCAGTTCATTGAATGGATCCAACACATCCTCCAACAGGTTCATGATATTTTACAAAAGTCAAATGGAAAGTTTAAGTAGCTCCATGATCAACACTAAGTGCCACACTAGTTTTGGGTGGGAGATAATGTTTGGTTACACTTTCAGAAAGAACACCTTACCGGGCCTCATCAAAAGATTCTTTGACTCCATTATGGACCTTACACCATCACCAAGACTATGGGTGACAATTATTTTGAGCTCAACCTTCCCCCATTCCTTAGCTTAGACCCAATATTCAATGTGGACCTTCGTCGGCCTTATTTTCCACCATTATTAGACACCTCAGAGATAGAAGAAATGTTGACACCAACATAGCTCAACCCTGACTGCATGGAACATGAATGCACTGATCAGATCATGAACACATAGGTCAAGGGCACTCACCAACAAAGGATCCATCATTATAAGGTTTTCAAAGAAAGTCATCTCATGCACCAAGGCAAGTGGCTCACCCGGGGCCAAATTCAACAGAAATTTCCTCATTTGATGGGGGAAATCAACACAATGGAGACCATTGCTTCCTAAGGGGTGAGGATTGATCTAGGAGGAAATCAGTGGCCACCCACCTTGTCCAACTGACTGGAAATATTTTTTTGGAATCTTACTAATTTTAGCAGTTTTTTGGTTCCTAAACTTCCAAGGCCATTTTGAGGGCATAAAAGATGTTTTTTCATCATCAGTAACCTTAATGATAGTTGAAAGATTTTATTTATCCTCCTAAATGTATTTCCTCATCAATACCTTTCCAATGAGCTATCATGTGCCATAAACGAAGATCGTATGCAAACGTTATGACCTCGAGAAGTTGATTTACTAACTTACCCCAATGGGGCCAACATGGCTTTTGGTGCTTCATCTCCTAGGGTTAGGTTTTTGGATGTCTAGGGTTTTGGAATTCATGTTTATTGTAAAAAATTCTTCAGAGCCTCATTGTAATCATATTATTGTGACAGAGCATAGCCGTCACATCTCTTCTCAGAGATAAGATGCCACCATTCTAGAAAGATTGTTTTAAGTCTACATTTTATAGTTTTCAACATATTTATTATTTAATAAAAGTCAAGTTTTATTGTATCTTTGTTGTTTTTCACTTTTTCTCTATGTTAATATTATAAATCAGTGGCTTCATTTTGTTCCACTCATAAATCTGGATCATCAATCAAATGATGTAGTCCATGGATATGGCATACCATGGTCCATATATAATGCGTAGAGATATATAAATTCCAAGTTCAAACAATTTGCTAGTTTTTCTTAACTACAAAGACAAAATTAAGGAATTTAGTCCTAATATTATTTCTACATTGTAGGCCATTAAGTTGTGTTAAGGAATTTATTTTTGGGTGTTAAAGTGACCACCATATAGGGAAGATTGAACCTCTATAAATAATAAGAGACTCGTGTTGGAATCTAGAATGCACAATTGATTGAGTTGATATAACCATCCATATTTGAGAGAGTAATGTTAGATTGATGTTAGATTAATCTTTATTTAGCACTACATTGCATTTATTATAATTATGAATCTGGAATTTGATATATAGATATTTTTTTGTTTCTCATGACCTATAAAATGAAGGTTTAGAATATTCAATGTCTAAATGAAAGTGAAGCTCAATAAGTCCACAACTTCAATAAATATCTCCTTTTTAAACTTAATTAGTAAATGGGATAATTGAATATATGTAGCTCATCTTAAGTGGTGATATTTAGAGTATAATATCTCATAATGTTTAGAGTACGATTGTTCATTAATCAGAATATAATATCTCATAATGTTTTCTCTATTATTCCCCCCACCCCCTTGAATGAGTGCATAGAATTCATTATCATTCACATCTAATAGGCCTTCTAAGTGATAGGCCATTCATCGACCTCCTTATTTGAGAACAACAACAATGATTTATTATGAAGCATTTATTTCAGTTTCAAACATCTCTTATAGATTGGGAAAACATAAGACAATATTGGAGCATAACCATTCTTTGAGTTGTTGTAATACACTCTTTTCTTCCTTGTTTTGATAAAAATCCCTCTTATTTGATACTAATGTAAGTGTTTGACCATTTTTTAATAATATGTAATGAATTTCCTATAAAAGCTCATAATTATTATAAAAATTTTAAATGTGGTATTATTTGTGGCTTTGGCCATTTCATAAGTTCAATATGATTATTTGGTTCATGATGGATTCCATATTGATTAATAATGAAGAAGATATATGGAATAGATGTTTGTAAGAATTTTTATTTGGGTATGTGTTATATTCTTTTCACGATTATCCCTATGTGCTATTACATTTTGTCACGTGTAGAGACCCCTAAAAATGTTTTTTGGGCGGTTTTGACACACTATTTTCTAACTTTTGTTAAGGAATTAAGGTTGTAATCTAATACAAGTCAATGGATTAGGGATTTTGGATGTCATGGGATCCTATATATTGTATTGTAAAGGTGAATTTAATACAATGAGATTTAGAGGTGCAGATCTAAACATTTGTTGGTTTTCTTAGTAAGGGTTTTCAGGGTAAATTTCTGAGTATGATGTGTGATCGCTACTGTTTTCTTTATGTTTTATAAACAATATGTGTATGAATTTCGGTATTTTAGAGGTTTAAAACCTACATTTGGTATCATAGAAGTTATTTGTTTAAGGGGGACGCCTTTGTTGATAAGGGTTTGGTTATATTGGGTATGAGATAAACTTGGTTTCAATGGGATATTTACAATGGTGATTCTTATGGTGAAAGAAAATGGTGAGTAGTTTTAAAACAGATATTGAAAAATTTAATGGGAATTTTTTTAT
Organism: Picea mariana; assembly: GCA_032191745.1. Taxonomy (NCBI): domain Eukaryota; kingdom Viridiplantae; phylum Streptophyta; class Pinopsida; order Pinales; family Pinaceae; genus Picea; species Picea mariana. The sequence goes on from JASDQU010374525.1 coordinate 59,184, forward strand.
ACAGATGGAAGCTGAAGATGGAGAATCTTTTGATAGACAAAGATTAGTGGGTTGTTGTGGATCTAGGTACTGCACCTATATGTATTTCAATAGAATATTGAAAAAAGTTGGATAGGAAGGTAAGGAGCATAATCTGGTTGTGTCTTTCATATTTAATGTTATTGAATGCCTCAGGAGAATATTCAACCAAGGTGTTATGGGATAATCCAATGCTATATATCAGTTTATATCCCTAGTAAAATTTTTTTTCTAAGAGTGTAAGTTTTCATAGTTAGACATAATGTTAGAGAGTATTTCTTAATAAGAATTGTTTACATAGTTTTGAAATATTCAACGTTTCGAGTGGACACTCCACCCATCATTAGGGACAACTGAAAGCTCATGCGCCTCCTGAGGATGAACGATGTAGACTCGATGATAGAGAATCCAATTTCCTTCAATACTATGGTATGTCAATTGTTGTCTACATATATTAAAATTTTAGATGAAGATAAGTAAATTAGTTTATTGTGTTCATTACTAGATTCATGAGATAACTATCGATAGTAATGAAACTACATTAATTTTCGATGTTGTGGTTTCATCCTTGTCATCAGAAGAAATGAGGAGGAAAACCATGGGAAAATAGAGAGCATATGCCTTATCTATAAGAGGATGCACCCTAGATAGAAATAAAAATAAGTCCTCGAGTGGGAAATATAAATCTAGAGGTAGATCTAAATATCCAAGAAAATCCTTAAAGAAATGTTGGAAATGTAGTAAATCTAGGCATTTCAAGAAGGATTCTAGATAAAAATGTGTTGAGAGAGGGAATGGGATAGAATATGTTTCTTCCACATAAGGGAGATCCTCCTTAGAAGGAGGGATGTGTACTTGGCTTCTTCGAGCACACATGTAGAGCATGATGTACAGATGATCGATTTAGGTGATTATTTTTATATGACTTCCCATAGGTACTAGTTTTGTAAATATAAAAGGTATAATGAAGGTGAAATTTTACCAAGAGATGACTTGAAAACTAGAATAACAGGACACAAAAAGGTCACATTACAGATCAAGGATGGAAGAAATAAAATACTCCTTAGGGTTTTTCACATTTTAGAGCTAGAAAGAAACTTCATGTGTCTAAGCAATATGAGTGATCCAAGTGCACATACTTTATTCAAAAAAGAAACTTGTAAATTGCATCAAAGAGTAATGGTGTTGACAAGGAATGTTTGGAATGGAACTCTATACAAGCTATTGGGAATCACAATTAGTAATGGGTGTAATAGTTCTATTGTTCCCAAGGGTGAAGAAAAAAAAAGCTCTATGGTCTGTAGAGGAAAGACAATGATGTGGCATCAATGACTAGGACATATTGGAGAGAAGGGGATTTAAGCACTACATGTTAAATATATGATTGCGGGTATGTAAAATTGTGCATTGGATTTTGATTTCTGTGAACATTGCATATATGGGAAACATAATCGAGTAAGATTCTCATCTAGTACTAGAGGAGAATTTAAGGGATCTAGATTTAGTTCATAGCAATGTGTTTGAACCTATTCCTACTCCATCACTAAGTAAATATGTCTAATATTGTTTTTTCATTGATGATTTCTTAAGGAATACATGGAGTTATGTCCTTTGAAAGAAATATGAGGTCTTTGGTAAATTTGAAGAGTTTAAGGATCTCGTGGAGAATCAAATAAAGAAGAACATAAAGGTGTTGAGAAAAGATAATGGTGGAGAGTTCTGTAGGAATAAATTCAAGGAATTATGTAAGAAGTGAAATATAGAAAGGAAAAAAAATACTCCTCACACCTCAACAGAGTGGGGTTGCAGAAAGGATGAATAACATTCTAACATAAAAAGTAAGGAGCATGCTTGATGGTGTTGGGCTAGGACATAAATGATCCAAATTTATGAGTAGAACTAAATGAATAACAAAATGAATACAATAACAAAGAGATACAGAAAACACCAACAACTATCCAGTGAACAATAACTTCTATTGAATACATAAAATACGTTGAAATTGTAAAACTGCATAACTGGGAATAACTTGCTCGAATGGTGGTAGCTATCTCTAAGAAGATATGTGGATACTACGTGCATCATCCTAATAAGAATGATTACAATGAGGCTCCGAAGGAATTTTTAACATTACTCGTGAATGCCAAAACCCTAGAAATCCAAAAACCTAATCCTAGGAGATGAAACGCCAAAATTGATGTGGCACCCAATGGGTAAGTTGGTATCTCAACTTTCCTGGGTCGTAACATTTTCATATGACCTCAGTTTTAGGCACGTGATAACCCATTGGAAAGGTGTTTTCGAGAAGTACACATGTTGTCAAACTTTGACTCTGTCTATAGTTTGATTGTGGCAAGCCAAAAAAAACATTGCTTAGCGCCCAAAAACTACCCTGGAAGTACATAAAGATGTACTGACATGAAAACTTCCAAAATAATCATGTTGGATAAGTGGGTGGCCAACAAAATCCACTACGAAGGTGTGTAGGGATTTAGAAATCCATAGAAGCATATAACCCACAATTACAAATAATTACAGAAGAATGTGTTGAACTAAAATTGTCAAGATGAACCAGTTGGAATAGGTGGGTGGCCACCAATATCCACCTGGATCAATCCTCCCACCTGAGGAAGCAATGGTCTCCATTGCGTTGAGTTCCCTCATCAGGTGAGGAAATTTTTGCTAAATTTGGCCTTGGGTGAGCCACTTTCATTGGTGCAGGAGCTTCCCTGCCTTGACAACTGGATAAAGATGGATTCTCTGTTGGCGAGTGTCCTTGACCTACATGTCCACTATCTGCTTAGTGGATTCCTATTCCATGCAGTCAGGATTGAATGCTTTTGGTGTCAACTATTTTACGATCTCTGAGGTGTCCAATAATGGTGGAAAATATGGCCGAAGGAGGTCCACATTGAACACTATGTGTAATCCAAGGAAGGGGGGAGTGTTGAGATCAAAAGCATTGTCACCCACAACCTTGTTGATAGTGTAAGGCCCATAGAGAAGTGAACATATATTTCAATGGGGTCCTGTAAGGCGTTCTTTCTACAAATGTAACCCAACCTTGTCTCCCACCTGGAATTTTTGTGGTACCCGACGTTGTTGATGGAGTTGCTTGTACTTAGCATTGGCTTTCTACAAAATTGCATGGACATGTTGGTTGATGTGCTGAATATTTTGAATGAATCTGGTGGCTTTGTCGGCCTTGGACTGAACATGGGAAGATTATGTTTGTGTGGTTGCAAGATGTAGTGAAACATCAATGGGACCCAAGGGTTGGAATCCCAACCCCACCTGAAATGGGCTATGGAAAGTGGAGCTATAGAGAGCCATGATGTAGCTGTGATGAAAATAGGGAAGACTCTCATCCCATGTACACATATGCTTAGATTTATACATGTGCAGGATGTGCAAAATCATCTGATTGAAGACCTATGTTTGGGCATCAATTTGAGGGTGAAAGGCAATGGATTTAGTGAGCTTGTTGTCCAACAGTGACCAGAGAATCGAATAAAATGTGCTAAGGAAACTGTTGTCCCAATTGGAGATGATGGTATGTGGTATCCCAAAATGTACCCACACTCGTTTGAAGAAGACCTTGGAAGAATCCGTCGCTATGGTGTTCTTCTTGCAAGCTGTGAGAATGTCCATCTTCGAAAAATGATCAACCACCAAAAATACGCTATCCTTGCATTGCTTGGTGGATGGAAGGCCATACATGTAATCCATCGATATGGATTCCCAAGGCCTCTCAAGAGTAGGAAGAGGGGTGTATAAGCCTTGATTCTTGATGGTTGGCTTGGAAATGGCATAGGTAGTGCAAGATCTAATATACTTGTTGACATCATGTGAAAGTTTTGGCGAATAATAATGTTTCTCTAAAATGGCCACAATTTTCTCCACACCAAAATGTCTTGCCATCTAACTGTAGTGAGCCTTCAAAATCAAATTTTCATGCTTGCTTGAAGGAACATAGAGATGGCCCAGATGGCATAACAATCCATTCCAAATGTGAAAATCGATGGAATTTGCACATGTACCCAAGAGATGATAAGTGGTGGTGAAGTCAAGATCTCATTGATAAAGTTGGGGCCACTCCGATACCTCATTCCCACAAGAATGGATCATAGTGGTGAGTGCATCCACGAGAGGTCGACTGAGGAAGTAAGCGACATGATTTGTGCTCCCTTTTTTATACTTGATGTTGAGATGGAACTGCTACAGGTATGTGGAACATTTTTTATGGAGGTCATTCTACAACTTCCCTTCTGTCTGTATGAACTACAGAGGCTTGTGATCAGTGTGGATGATTGTCTCCTTTACGAGAATGTAATATTTCCATTGATGACAAACTTTCACAATGGAATACATTTCCTTGTCATAGGTGGGGCATTTCTGGATGGTATTTGAGAGTGTCTTACTATGGTATTCTATTGGATGACCATGTTGAGTGAGAACGACATCCACAACATAGTCAGATGCATTGGTCTCAATCTCAAACGATTGTTGCAGATAGGCTAAGGAGAGTACTAGAGTTGAGCACAAGCGATGTTTTAGATCATCAAATTCTTGTTGTTGTTCCTTCCCCCATTCAAATGTTTGCCTTCCAGCACCCTTGGTCACTTGTCTGAGGGCTGAAGCAATATGGGAGAATCCCAACATGGACCGTCAGTAGAATTTGTCAAGTCCCAAGAAGCTCTGAAGCTTGGTTAGTGTGGTTAGGGCTGGCTAGTCATAGATGACTTGGATCTTAGCTGGATCCACATGTACTCCATGATCATCAACAATGTAGCCCAAGTATTGGACCTTGTTCATGCAAAAGGAGAATTTTTCCAAGTTTGCATATAGCATGTGCTACTGCAGAGTTCTCAAAACCTGTTGAACATACTACATGTGATCCTCTCAGGTTCTGATGAAGATGAGGATGTCCTCCAAATATACCACCACAAAAGAGTTGGTGAAGGGTCTCAATACATCACCCATTTGTTCGACAACACAGGTATTCCAACAGAGGACGAACACCTTCAGTAACCACTCACATAACTAGATCAAAGATCAACACACCGATGTTTTCACGTGGTAAAACCCCTACGGGGAAACATCCACGGCCCCAGCCAACGTGGCCACTTGGAGCAGTTTATTAATGCAAAGAAAAAGATTACAGAGAGATTTTACAAGAGAGTTTCTCACAATCGATCATCAGAAAATGACCCTCCATTCTCTTTAAATAGATATCATGGACCAATTGGTAGTTAAGACATTAATCAATGGCCGTTAAGATCAAGGAGAGTATGAACCGTCAGATCACTCTATGTTGGGAACATATCGTGACCGTCGGATTTCCTAACTACAAATGCATACTAATGCATACTAAAGAAACACACTTTTACCTAACGACATATTATACCAAAAATATCTTAACTAACTCCTAAGTGTCTAAATATCCTAACATCCCCCTTTAAGAACAAGTTGGGATAGGATTGCGTATTCAGACTTTATACCTCTGGATCTGACTGTAATGGTCGTATCTTGGGCAAACGGAAACCTTTTCGAGTGAAACGAAAAGTGTTCCTGAATGAAACGAGTGCTCCGGATGCAATGGAATAGTCCTCTCAGCCCAAAAATGTACAAAAATGCCAAAAAATGGAGATGAGGCAACTCAGCTTCACGATCTCGATCTACAACAGGAGCAGGTCTTCAAATAGGCTCTGACACCATCTCGGGATTGGGTAATTTGTGCGCCTACTGCCTTGGGTTTACTTCTTAAAACTCAAGAGTGAAGTTTTTGACAAGTTTTTGGCCTACAAGGCCCTTGTAGAAAAGCAATCTGGACATCAAAATTAAAAGTTAAGAACATATAATGGAGGCGAATATGTGAACAATAATTCTACAAGTTACTGCACTACACAGGGCATCCAAATGCAACACACTGTTCCATATACACCACAACAAAATGGTTTTGCTAAGAGAAAGAACCGCACATTAAAAGAGATGGTTAATTGTATGATCCAATCTAAGGGATCAAGTCTACAGTATTGGGTAGAAGCAATCAACTGTGCAAATTACATAGTCAATCGCACTCCCACAAAGGCTCTTCTTTAGTTAACAACAACAACCCCAATCCTCCTTCTGAACATTACAATATGTTTTGCTAGACCATTTGGTTAAAACTTGCCTTATTAAGTAAGAGGTCTTGAGTTCAAGTCTCTCTTTTGTTACTTTTTTTGAAAAAGTTCATGCTAAAAATTGTAAAGTGCATTTCACTTCAAGTATAAAAGTGAATCACTATAAGTAGCTTTATATTTTATTTTAGAGTTATTTATTTTGCATGCAAATTTTTTGTTATAAGGTAACGTCATTGTAAAAATGATCCCCACTTCTCTTTATAAAAGTGGGTCACTTCATAAAGTAGCTTACACTATCACGTGGTTATTTGGTTACCGTTTATGCCTTTTTAAAAAAGGGGATAAATCACACATCAGAAGTTCGTTTTCAGTGCCGTTTATTTTACAACCGCATAACTTTACAAGATCTTTCCATCCAGATCATTAGTTTCAGCTTTTAAATCCGCATTATCTGCATATTTAATATGGCTTCTACAAATACTGTCGTGCTTACCAACAACAACTCCTTCCAATGGAAATCCCATATGGAAGATTTATTAAGAAGTAAAGGCCTGTACCGGATTACCATGGGAAAGGAAACCACCCCCACTGATGATGATAAGAAAGCCAAATGGGATAATAGGAATGACAAAGCACGTGGACTAATTGGAATGTCCATCTCTCTTGATCTAAGGTACCACCTTCAAGGAATTGATGACCCCGAAGTAGCTTGGGACAAGATTGAATTTGTGTTTGGTAAACTCAATATTATTCGAGCATAGCAGTTAGAAAATCAAATACTGACCTTGAGTCCAAGTGATTTTTCTTGCCTTGGAGACTATCTATCTAAGTTTAAAACACTCAGAATTTTATGTGAAGAATGTAAGATAGTAATGAAGGAAGAGTGTTGCATATATCATATTCTTTCTAAGCTAGGTAGTGCATATTCTGTGTTTGTATCTACCTTTTATGCCATGAAAGAGGTTGTAGGGAAGGCTTATGTACAACCCACTCTTGAGTCCTTTTGTAATTCTTTGATTAGAGAGGAAGATAAGCTTGTACAACTTGGAGTGATCAGCACAGCAGGTACCTCAAACAAAGCCTTAGTTGCCTAACAGAAAGATAAACCCAAGTATCCCAAGAAGCAACATCCTCGTTACAACAACAAACAAACTAAGGGTCCCAAACCCGCTCAGATAGCTTCAGCCTCTAATGGTGACAAAGGATCAAAATATAAAAGTAAGAATACTAACAAACATTGCAACTTTTGTAATAAAGATGGTCATGATGAGTCCAAATGTTTCAAGAAGATGGCAGCCTTAGAAGTAGTGATGAAGAAGCACAACATCAGTATTGATTCTTCTTCTTCTTCTTCTTCTCATGGACATGCACTTTCTACTTCTGGTTTTTCCTTCAATACAACTTCTACTACTACTTCTTCTTCTAATGAGTGGCTTATTGATTTAGGAGCATCTTATCATATGGATAAGGATAAAGCCACATTTTTTGCTCTAAATGAATGTAACACCAATGAAATATTTGTTGGTGATGATAGATCTCTTAGTGTTATAGGATCTGGAACAATTCAGGTAGAAAATGGTCATTTCAATGATGTATTATGTGTTCCAAATCTTTCTTGTAACCTTCTATTAATATATCAAATCACTCATTCAGGTGAAGGTAAAACTGTCGAGTTTTCACCTCACCAAGTTGTAATCAAGGATCTAAAAGATCCTAAGCATGTTCTTGCAATTGGAATTGATGATGGTATTAACAAGTTGTACAAGTTTGACAACTTTGGGTCATCGACTTTTTCATTAGTTTTTGTTGCTCATAGCGATGACTTGAGCAAACTTTGGCATGAGTAGTTTGGTCATCTAAACTATCGCTCATTGCAACAACTATGTAATCAACAGATGGTGACTGGTCTTTCTCTTGTTTCATGTAGAGATGGTGTTTGTGCCAGTTGTGTTCTCGGCAAACATCACTGGGACAACTTTGACAAACATGCCTCCTGGCACGCCTCGGGTCCTTTGCAGCTTGTTCACAGTGATTTGTGTGGTCCACTTTCTTCTCCTTCTTTTTCTGGGTGCAAGTATTTCTTAACTTTCATTGATGACTTTTCCAAACGTACTTGGGTTTACTTCTTAAAACTCAAGAGTGAAGTTTTTGACAAGTTTTTGGCCTACAAGGCCCTTGTAGAAAAACAATTTGGACATCAAATTCAAAGGTTAAGAACAGATAATGGAGGCGAATATGTGAACAATAATTTTACAAGTTACTGCACTACACAGGCATACAAATGCAACACACTATTCCATATACACCACAACAAAATGGTGTTGCTGAGAGAAAGAACCGCACATTAAAAGAAATGGCTAATTGTATGATCCAATCTAAGTGATTAAGTCTATAGTATTGGGTAGAAGCAATCAACTATGCAAATTACATAGTCAATCCCACTCCCACAAAGGCTCTTAAAAATATAACACCAGAAGAAGCTTGGACTAAAATTAAACCAGATGTAAGTCACTTCCGTGTATTTGGCAGTATAGCATGGGCTCACATTCTTGATGATAAAAGGAAATCATTGCAGCCTAAAAGTGAGAAGTCTATATTTGTTGGTTATTTTGAAGATGTCAAAGGTTATAGACTTATTCAACCACATTGTAATGAAATTATTCTTAGAAGAGATGTTAAATTTGATGAAAATCTCTTGGTCTACGAGCCTAATTCGACGGTTGTGCCTTCTTTGGCCTGCGAGCCATCTTCGGCAGTTGTGCCTTCTTCTGTTCCTATTCTAGATTCTTCTTCAGATGATGAAAGTGAGGATGAAAATCCACCTCTGCCTGCTGACATTCCTCCAGATGAGTCCTTTGAACCTGAACAAGCACCAGTTCCACCACTTCCTAGATGGGTCCGTTCAAAATGAGAAGCAACTGCTGATCTTGTCGGTGATCCTTCAGATCAACGTTGGACACGTTCACAATTCCAGTGAGCCTCTTCTCTTTTGGCTCAAGTTTCATAAAATCATGATCCAGAGACATTTACAGAAGATTCATGTCATCCAGATTGGGATACAACAATGAATGAAGAGTATCGTTCTTTAATGGAAAACGATACTTGGGATCTTGTACCTCTTCCAAAAGGAAGAAACTTGTTAAATGAAAATGGGTATACCAAAATAAGTATGCATCAGATGGAAGTGTTGAAAGACACAAGGCTCGATTAGTTACCAAAGGATTTTTCCAAGTTGAAGGCATTGACTATAATGAAACCTTTTCCCCTATAGCCAAAATGAATTCCATCCGCCTTGTTCTTGCCCTTGTTGCCTCACATAAATGGGAGGTCCATCAGATGGATGTTAAATATGCCTTCTTGCATGGTGATTTGAAAGAAGAAATCTACATGGAACAACCTCCTAGCTATGTCCAGAATGACTCTAGCCTTGTTTGTC
>JASDQU010374525.1:80172-91444 GCA_032191745.1 Picea mariana
GTAGCCTTCTAAAAATGCGTTAGACAGAACTTGTCAACTTCATGTGTTTGCTAGTGATTTAGTGAAAACCTATGATAGCGAATCAAACATAGAATGGAAACATTTTTATTATCCAATCTGATTCCTTTTAGTTTTGTCGTCTCTTCATTTTCATCATTAAATCTTCTTGTAAATTCTAAAATCCTATTTCGTTCACCCCAAATACTTTGTTATCTAATTGTTTATAAGGGATGCATTCAATGAATGCAATGATGGCTTTTAGGGAAGAAACACCTCCATCTAAAATGAATGGAGTCTCACTGGTCCAACTCATGCAAAACACTAGTACTGGCATATTCAATTAAATTATTTTTGTGTTTATGTTTAAACAGATACCTCAGATTGATCACTCAATTTGTATCTCCTACTAATTCCTGTTAGTGTTGAGTTAACAGTTACTGGGGAATTTCAAATTACACTCTTAACTTCTCTCTTTATGTAGGCGACTGTAAGTTAAAAGCGGCTGGAAGTTAAAAGATGACCATGTGCCTTCAAGGATTTGAGATTTCCACATCATTTTTCTCTTTATTGTCACCTCTGTCATAGGGATGATTTTAAGGATGGAAATTTATTTTAAAATGTAGAATCTTTGGCGAATCTTACTAATCCTTCATATGCCAACTATAAATGACTGGCGATATTTTTGTAAAAATATTTAAATTTCTAAGGATTTTATATAGATTTTATAAAATTTTGGCTATTTTTAAGATAAAATAATTTTATCCTATAGAATTTGGGCGAATTATTTTAAAATAGCGAATCTCGTTTTTTGAAAAACCATGAAAAATTATCCCATGAGCGAAATTTAACCCCTAAAATCATCACTGCTCTGTCATTAGGCTGTATCAATTTTCAGTTTTCACCAATCACAACCATTGTTTTGTATAGATCATTAATTAGTATATACATTAAAAAAATAATATATATATATTTTTAAATTAATTCATCACAAAATACTAAAATACTTATAATTTTTGTAAAATAATATTATAATACTTTTAAATACAATTTAAAAAAAAAAAAAATTAAAAATCAATTTATCACAAAATATTAAAATTTTTATAATTTTTGTAAAATAATAATAAAATATTTTTAATACTATTTTAAATAATATACTTTAATTTAAATGTATTAAATAAAACTTCAATTATGGAGGGTCCAAGCCAATTGACTAAGATTATTGGAGACTTAAGAAAACCTGGCCATAAGAAACTAGACTTAAAAAGGAGTTTAGCATTCAAATATGCATACGTAGATAAGCTAGTTTTCAACCATACGTAGATAAGCTAGTTTTCAATTTGAGGACTCCCTTCCAACATTGGTCATTTTATAAATGACATAAATATTTAATTTCTATTTGTGTTGTGTCAAAGCTATGTATTGTTTTAGTTTTTCTATATAAATATATTTGTTTACATAAATTTTTAATGAGAGTCTGATGTTAAGATTGTATTATTCCATATAAATATCATGTAAGTTATATCTTATGCTCTTTTTAAAGTTAAAGTTTTATATTGTTTTTTTCTTAAGAGTGTGGATAAAAAGAGGATAAATTATATGAAATAATATATTTCTACATACTATTTCTTCTCATCGTGTTATATGAAATAATATCTTTCTACATATTAGTAGTTATGTTTTTCTTAAGAGCATGGATAAAAAGAGATAAGTTATAATAATATTTTTTTACACAATAAGTATTATTAAAACAATTTTACTTCATTATTCATGTTTTTATGTTTTTATTGTAAGTGTTATTTTAGTTTTACTTTTCTAATTTATAAATTTTAGTTAAGTACAAAGTGGGTATATTAATTTTAATAATTATAGCTTAAAATGTATAAATTATTTAATATTTATCTTAATTAATAGAGGATAAAAGTTAAATAAGAAATTGGAATAATTAGTTCAGTTAAAAGTATTAACAAGATAGTGTTCATTTTCACTTTCTCATTTCTTAGTTATACAAAAGTTTATTGTAATTTTCTTTTTATTAATTTGGGTTTAATGGTTAAGACTACATGTTCCCTTTTTGGAGGTCACAAATTCAAATGCATAGAGGTAGGGTATGCACACCTGCATAGTCCCATAAACAAGGGGTCTTATACAACAATTTGGTTAAAATTAGATTATTATTATTATTATTATTGGTAAATTATTTTTACAACTAGTACCTTAAAATGTACTTGAGTCATTTAGTATTTTATCTTATTTAATAGTACATAACAAAATTTTATTCTAACATGGAAATTGGATTGAGAAATCTCTAGTGGCTAAATTTAATCATTGGATTAAGTTTCCATGTTTTCTTTCAAAATAATAATTTTTCATTGTATTTTTTTTTAAAGTGATTTGTCCAAATTTTATAGGATAAAATTATTTTACTATAAATGTTGCCAAAATTTCCTAAACACTATATAAAGTCCTTAATTTTTTTAATACTTTTATGAAAATATCATTAAATATTTTATAATTAACATTTTAAGCATTAGAAAACTCTATAAAAAATTATACACTTCAAATTCCAATAAGCATGAATCCTCAAACTTTTTCCCTTAATGGGATCTACTTATCTACTTCTATAATTAAATGATCTACTAACACATTTACTATAACTTTGACATTTACTAATAGAAGCATAAATAATTAAGTGAGGCTTCATTGATCATTAAACTAAGTGTTGCTTTCCCAACTTGCTGGCTAAATAAAGGCCTCTCGCATTGCATTGTCTTGTTGATTGCTAAACGAAGTGTTGTTGGCTAAATAAATCCCTCTCACATTGTCTCATTGATTAGGCATCTTTTTTTGGCTGACTAGAGCTTTGTACATGTACCAATTCTTCCATATTTTGGCAGAAAGTATCCTCCCTTTCTAATGAAGGCGAGAAATTTTTTGTTCAAAATCTAAGTGTGAGAGCCATTTTTCCTGAGTTGTTAATTTTCCATTATTGTTGGCTTAGAGAAGATGGGATGTTGGAGTTGCAGGTTGACTGAATATGCACATAGAGAAGTGTGTCTTGGTCCAATGGAGCTTCAAAATATGCAATATTACCCCGAGGGTGAGAACACTAGATTTCATATTCCAAATTGGAAGGCTGGTAAATCTTCAGTTGGTTGGCGTTAATGACTGCATGTATAATGAGTTCTAGAGGCAAGTCTCTTCCATAGGAATTCACTCCAATTTGTTGTATAATTTCAGATGGTCCATACTAAACTAGATTCATTTTATGGTGGTGTTTTCCCATGAAATGTTCTTTGTTCATCTACAACCAAACCTTGCTGCCTATTTGCAATAGAGTTACAATCTGATAGAGGTCCTATTGTTTTTTTTTTTTATTTTTGTTGGGAACATTGTAGATTTGTCTAACCAAACCATCAATTTGGAAAATTGTAGATGCTTGATGTTGATCTTTTATTTTCTTGGAAGAATTTAGAAGGGGTTTCTTGATTGGTATTCATAAAGAGTTAAAGATTGATACATGAAGTAATCTTCAGATAGTGATATACTTGTTGATGTGTGGATGGTATGGTTATAACTATGTTGTACTATGTGTAATGTTGAATTCATTGTTTGTTGTTGTTATAGTAGACGTGAAGAGTGCAAATGAGATTCTGGTTGAACATCTTGGTTTAGCTATGTGTTTATATGTGGAAAGTTATAGAATAATGCAATTTAGATAAAAGAAGATTCCATAGGGTTTTCCAAAGTTAACCCAGAAATATGGGATCTTTGTCCAACACATTTTTTAGAGGTAATCCAAAAAGTATCCATACTTGAAGAAGATGTGTGTTTTTCCGTAGTCGGTGATGATTTTATTGCATGGTATAAAAATCACCATTTTAGAAAATCTACGCTTAAAAAAAAATATCCAGTCATTATTATGTATTGTCATGCTCAATTGATCCAGGAGGATCTCGGTGGCCACCCACCTTGTTCAATTGGCTCAAAACAGTTTTTTGGCAACTTACTATTTTTAGCAGTTTTTTTATTCCTAAATTTTTGAGACTATTTTGAGGGACTAAACGATGTTTTTTCACGATCAGGCACCTCAATGATAAACGAAGGCTTTGATTGATCCCCTTAAATTAATTTCCTCGCCAATACCTTTTCAACGAGATATTGTGCACCATAAACAAAGATCGTATGCAAACATTATGACCCCGAGAAGTTGATGTACTAACCTACCCCAATGAATGTCTAGGGTTTTGGAATTCATGTTTATTGTAAAAAGGCCTTCAGAGCCACATTATAATCATCTTCTTGTGAATGAGAGTAGCCATCATATCACCTCTGAGAGATAAACTTCCACGATTATAGCAAGCTTGTTTTTTGTCCGCATTTTACAGTTTTCAACATATTTCTTATTTAATAGAAGTCAAGTTTTATTGTATATCTGTTGTTGTTCATTGTGTCGTTGTGTTAATATCATAAGTATGTGGTTTCATTTTGTTTCACTCATAAATATGGATCGATGATATCAAAGCGGTCTGCTCCTTGTCGTTTTTTTTAATGCATGCCATCGATGCGGTCAGGGTATAAGAGTTCGGTCTTGAGCTTATTTCTCTTGAGGGAAACTTCTCTCGCATTCCCAAGAAACCTTCTATGAAGGGAGAAAATAAATACGACGAGACAATAGATCCTTTGAAAATTTTGCTCGAGGAATACCTTGAGTGAGATAGGAACGAGATGATAGACAATTTTGCATAAATACTTCGATGGTTGTCAACAAGCGATGCATCCATCTCAAGCAGAGGTGTTGCCCCTTCAAGGTACAAATCAATTTTGCTATTCCTATATTTGAAGGTCAAATAGATGCGGATGTCGTAGATAAATGGTTAAACCTTCTAAAAGGGTATTTTTCTATCCACAACTTTTTCGATAGAGAAAAGATTAAGATTTCTCTCCTCAAGGTCATTCCCCATGTCAAAGATTGGTGGGAGACTCTTTGTGAGAAAAAGGAAATAGAAGGATCCACATTATTTGCAGTTGCACCCACTTGGGGTTCCTTCAGGGATGGTATTAAGGAACAATACTACCCTATTGGAAGTTATGATGACTTGTATAAAAGATGGACCACATTGTGGTAGGAAAGAGACCAAACAGTTTCAGAATTCACTAATTTATTCCATACCTTGCGCATCAAGTTGGGTATCAAATATTCTGAGTGACATATGGTGCTCAAGTATTGCAGTATTTTTCATAGATATATCCAAACAAAAATGTTTTTTTTGGACATCTCATCATTGGGCATGACCTATTAATATGTCGTCAAAATTGAGCAGAAGATGAAACAAAATACGCGATAGTTTGGGTCTGGGAAACCATAATAGCAGAAGCAGGGAAAGGGAAGCCCCAACCCATAGAAAAAAGGATATATAAAAGATGGGAAACCTCAAGATAACTAGTCCAAGCCATAAGCAAAGAAGGACAATGGGAAGATGAATAACGAAACTGGGAAGTGGTGCGGCTTCCATAAGATCCCTTGGAATAACATTGCACTGTTAAAGAAAGATAATGAGAAGTGGTGCGACTTCTTGGAAGAATACAAAGACATATTATCATCACCTACTAGGGTACCTCTACACTGTCAGGTCAAACATCCCATCGATCTAACCCCTGATGCACCACTACCCAATGGGCCAGTGTATCGTCGCTCCTTGCTAGAATATGAGGAGATCAAGCGTCATATCCAAGAACTGCTCCACAAGAGGCACATCCAACCCAACTCATCACCTTTTGGAAGCCCAATCATGCTTGTGCAGAAGAAAGATGGGACTTGGTGACTATGCATTGATTATCGGGCCCTCAATAAAATCATAGTCAGGAACCGGTACATGATTCCCCGAATGAACGATCTCCTTTATCATATCAAGGGGGGGGAATAATTCAGTAAGATTGATCTGAAGTTTGTCTACCATAAGGTCCCAATAGAACCGACAGATGTATGGAAAAATACCTTCAATTCAAAAGAAGGTCTTTTTGAATGGTTGGTCATGCCCTTTGGTTTGAGAAATTCCCCAAAAAAATTCATGAGGATGATGAAGGAGATCTTCTGGCCTTTCACTAATTATTTTTTGGTAGTGTATATGGATGACATCCTCATCTACAACAAGACTTGGGCAGAACACTTGCAACATATTAAATAGGTTTTGCACACTCTGCAACAACACAAACTATATGCCAACTTGGAAAAATGCTCATTCGAAATGGACAAGGTCTAGTACCTACGCTACATTGTTGATGCACATGGTGTGCATGTTGATTGGGCCAAGATCCAATTCATCCATGATTCTAACCCCAACCATGCTCAATGAGCCTCAAAGCTTCTTAGGCGTTGCCAATTTATATCGAAGGTTTGTGTTGGGATTATCTCATATTTCATGGGCTCTCAACCAAGTAGCCATAGGTGGTGGTAAGGAAAAATGTGTGTGGGCCCTGTCCCAAAAAAATAATTTGATGATTTGGAGCAGCTCTTGGGCTCTTCCCTAGTGATTTTATTATCTAAACTACAACAACCCTTTGAGATTGATATAGATGCTTCAAACTATGATGTGGGCGCAGTCATCAGTAAGCACGACAACCCCATGGCCTATCATAGTGAGACACTATCATATGTCATCTGTAAGTACCCTAATTATGAAAAACAAATGTACTCCATTGTTCAATCCTACTGTCAGTGGAGGAATTACATTCTCGGGAAGGAGATAGTCATCCACATTGATCATAATCCACTAAGACACAAGGAAAATTGTAGAATGACCTCCATCAAAAGTGATCCACATATTTGCAGCAGTTCCACCTCAACAGCAAGAATAAAACAAGAAGTGACAACCAAGTTGTTGATTTCCTCAGCTGACCTCCAATTGTGACACTCACCACAGTGCTCGATTATTGCAGCCACGAAACCTCAAGATGGCCCTACATCTATGAAATAGATCCTGACTTCGCCAACACCTATCAAATGTTGGGCGCAAACATAATTGTCAATAATTTCCATCTTCAAGATGGGCTATTGTGCCATCCGATGCATCTATGTCTTCCATCAAGAAAAAAAGAAAAGATTATTTTGGAAGCCCACTATAGTCTGGTGGAAGGACACTTTGGTGTGGAAAATACAGTGGCATTTTTGCAGCGACATTTCTATTGGCCGAAACTTCGACATGATTTCAACAAGTATATCTAGTCCTACACTACCCGCATTATTGTCAAACTAACCATTAAGAAACAAGGCATGTACACTCCACTACCTACCCCTAACAGGTTGTGGGAATCCATCTCAATGGACTACATGTCGGGCGATCCATCCACCAAGCAGGGAAATGACTGTGTTTTTTGGTGGTTGATCACTTTTCCAAGTTGGTGATTTTGATCTCCTACAAGGAGAGCATCACAATGGATGCCACTACCAAGCTCTTCTTTGAATGAGTGTGGGTACACTTTGGGATCCCACAAACGATTATCTCATATTGGGAAAACTAGTTCCTCCGGACATTCTGGTGAAGCCTCTGGTCATCGTTGGACACCAAGCTCACCAAGTCCACCGCCTTCCACCCCCAAACAGACAACCAAACCAATGTCATCAACCGAATGATTGTGGACATTGTGCACATGTACAATTCCAAGAACCCCCGCACCTGAGATAAGAGTCTTCCCTATTTTTTTCATAGCTACAACAAATCCATACATAGCTCAATTGGCCATATCCCCTTTGAGTTGGGGTTGTGATTTAAACCATTGGGTCCCATGGATGTTTCACTACCCCTTATGGCCACCCAGGGAGACTCGTTGCATGTTCCAACTAGAGTTGACAAAGCAACCCGGTTCATTGAACAGATCCAACACATCCTCCAATAGGTTCATGATATTTTACATAAGTCAAATGGAAAGTACAAGAACCTTCATGATTAACAGTGGGTGCCACACCAGTTTTGGGTGGGAGAGAATGTTTGGTTGCACTTGCAGAAAGAACGCCTTACAGGGCCTGATCAAAAGCTTCTTCCACTCCATTACCGACCCTACGCCATCACCAAGGCTATGGGTTAAAATTATTTTGAGCTCAACCTTACCCCATTCATTTTCTTGCACCGAGTATTCAATGTGGACCTTCGTCGGCCTTATTTTCCATCATTATTGGACACCTCGGAGATTGCAGAAACATTGACACCAATAGAGCTCAACCCTGACTGTATAGAACATGAATTCACTGATTAGATAATGGACACATAGGTCAAGGTCACTCGCTAGCAGAGTATCCAACTTTATCAAGTTTTCAAAGCAAGTTAGCTCTTGCACCAAGGAAAGTGGCTCACGCAGGGCCAATTTCAGTAGAAATTTCCTCATCTGATGGGAGAACTCAATGCAATGGAGACCATTTATTCCAAAGGGGTGAGGATTGATCCAGGAGGATCACGGTGGCCACCCACCTTTTCCAACTGGATCAAAGTATTTTTTTGGAAACTTACTATTTTTAGCACTTTTTCAGTTCCTGAAATTCCAGGGCCATTTTGAGGGCATAAAAGATGTTTTTTTGTGATCAAGAAACTTAATGATAGTTGAAGGAATCCATTCTTCCCCCAAAATGAATATCCTCATCAATACCTTTCCATCGAGCTATCATGTGTCGTAAACAAAGATCGTATGCAAAAGTTATGACCACGAGAAGTTGATGTACTAACATACCTGATCCGAAATCGGATTCAGAAGCCTGTCAGGGCTTGAAAAATGCTCAAAAATGAAAGTGATTGGAATATGACGAAACCAACACCATTGCGTCCGGCTTGTCTTCCTAATTCTGGTGGTATATTTACTTTGTCAAATGGAGTCCGTATGGAGAAGATATCGCATTTTGTCCGAAAAGTCAAACAGGCAAAAATTTGCTGACTGGACAGTCCGTATAGTTGTATGGACGCTGACGTGGCAGGTCCGTACGCTGACATGGCATGTCCATATGGAAACATGTGGCAGGTCCGTACAGGACACGTGGTGGCTCCAGGTGCTGACACGTGTCAGGCAGATTTGGCACTTTTAGCGTACGGTTGGACCAATCCTGAAGTGACACGTGTCACCACTAGAAGGGTGACACGTGGCACAGGTCACATCAGTAGCTGATGTGGCAGGTTGACTGGGAAGATGTACGGTGGATGATGTGGTAGGTGACAAGGTGTATGACAGCGACGCATGGCAGTACAGCTCTGGCATGTGGACCAATCGGCAAGTGACACGTGACACTGTTCGAGCGAATGGTTGGGTGCCATGTGGCCCAATCAGTGGCTGCCACATGGCACCCCGTAATTGGTTATTTGGTTTTGGTTTGATAAAAGTGTTTATGGCCGACTGGGTTCGAACCAGTGACCCCTGCGTTTAACAAATCCTTTGTAAAGTTTCGTTACTGATGCACCATTACATGTTACATGACATACATGTTGTATTTGAAATTAGATTTATGTAATTTTGACAGGGGGGTCGGGCCAGGGCTTGGCCCCGACCCCTGGTTCTATGTATTACATGGGACCACACCATTTGAACAGGCATGAATTTAAAAAGTTGGTGCGGAGTGCTATGTAAAACCCACGGTTTTCATATATAACTCATACGACCATGTTTTGGGTGCGGTTATAACGGTTTCAACCGTTAGCACGAGGGCATATGCCACATTTCAATGCGACCAGGAGCTGGAGGGGTGGCCCGCGCATAGCCCAATGGCTAGCGCATGGCCACATGAAGTCATATGACCATCCAAAAGGTGCGCGTGCCCAGATTAAGGGGGATAATCCCGATTTAAACATATATTATAGTTGCAAAGTGGTTTTTCAACCAATTTTGGGTTTTTTAATGTTAATTAAGCCATTTTTAATGTAATTGGGATTTATTGGGTGGTTTTTGAACCTAACTTCTTAGAGGAAGTTGGAGATGGGAAACTACCTTCCCAACTATTTAACCAAGGCCATTTTGAGGCCAAGGGGACAACTTTTGGAGAGTATTCAGAGTAGAGATGCTGAGGAGAAGCCAAGTCAAAGCTAGTTTGAGGCAGGGAAGCCGTTGAGGAGGAGATCTTGTCGGACCGTTTCTGAGAGCTCCAGACGTCCGTTTCGAGTGCCGTTTTTTTTGCATGGTTCTAGAGATCTAGAAGAACGTGACCAGATTAGTCTTGAATCCATTCAACATTGTAATGATGTACCATTAATATTTCAAACAGAAATAAAGAAGCATCCCCCACAGAGAAAAGGCCCAGAGACGTAGGCAAAGTTGTACCGAACTCCGTTATCAACCTGTGTATTATGGTTTGTTGTTTTTCATTGCATTTCAGATCTGCAAATATGTTAATGGATGTATAATTCCTTTTCTTTTCTCGTTCTTTCGTTAACTTTCCCAATGGTCAATTAATTCATGCAAATTAAAAAAACTCAACCATAAGTCATTCGAAAAATCGTGATGGATCAAGTGGTATCAGAGCTAGTTGACATTTGGATTTGAGTTTTGCATGATAACCAGGGAAAAGCTATAGCGTGGTGAAGGCGAGCTTGTTGCAGAGAATCCATTAATTGGATTGAGAAAAAGAGCTTCTCATAGTGAGAAGATGGCATCGGAAGAAGGGATTTCTCAAGATGAGAAAGATTTTCGGAAAACATTCTTTGCCATGTCGGAGATGGTGCAAGTTTTGTACGAAGATTACTTGGAATGGAAGCGTCCAGTTTTGGGTAATTCTTCAAAAGGAAAAAGTGAAGAGGAAGAGGACCAGCCTCAGATTCCTCCTTCACCTCCATCAACACCTCCTTCTTCTCCTTCTTCTTCAAGTTCAAGTTCTAAATCTAGTAGAAAGAAAAATGTTTATAAGAACAAACATGAAATGCCATTGTTAAAACTTGATGTAAAATTTGAGTTGCCCATATATGATGGTGAAGTAAATGCAGAAAAACTTGATAACTGGATCAGATAGATGGAGGTATACTGCAGTGTGCAACAGATGAAGGAAGAGGCCACACAAATCCAGTTGGCATCTTTGAGACTTGCAGGTACAGCTCTTATCTGGTGGCAAAGAAAGCTACAAAAAGGAACACGAAATGTGGGTAATGTATTTCCATCATGGAAGGATTTTATTTCTGCACTTAGGAAACAATTCTATCCTTTGGGTTATAAAGAAAAAGCAATAATTGAATGGCAATCTTTAAAACTAAGAAAAGGACAAACAGTGCAAGAATACACTGATGGATTTAGAAAGATGGCATTAATGTTA
>JASDQU010374525.1:91464-105641 GCA_032191745.1 Picea mariana
CGGAAAACATTCTTTGCCATGTCGGAGATGGTGCAAGTTTTGTACGAAGATTACTTGGAATGGAAGCGTCCAGTTTTGGGTAATTCTTCAAAAGGAAAAAGTGAAGAGGAAGAGGACCAGCCTCAGATTCCTCCTTCACCTCCATCAACACCTCCTTCTTCTCCTTCTTCTTCAAGTTCAAGTTCTAAATCTAGTAGAAAGAAAAATGTTTATAAGAACAAACATGAAATGCCATTGTTAAAACTTGATGTAAAATTTGAGTTGCCCATATATGATGGTGAAGTAAATGCAGAAAAACTTGATAACTGGATCAGATAGATGGAGGTATACTGCAGTGTGCAACAGATGAAGGAAGAGGCCACACAAATCCAGTTGGCATCTTTGAGACTTGCAGGTACAGCTCTTATCTGGTGGCAAAGAAAGCTACAAAAAGGAACACGAAATGTGGGTAATGTATTTCCATCATGGAAGGATTTTATTTCTGCACTTAGGAAACAATTCTATCCTTTGGGTTATAAAGAAAAAGCAATAATTGAATGGCAATCTTTAAAACTAAGAAAAGGACAAACAGTGCAAGAATACACTGATGGATTTAGAAAGATGGCATTAATGTTAGACATTCCTTTGCAAACACAAGAAACCCTTATGAAGTATATAGGAGGTTTACCTGTGCATATTAGAAACACTGTTTTCATGTTTGGACCCACTAACCTTGATGAGGTTTCTGTTCAAGCTACGTATATTGAAGTAGGGAAGGCAGGTGTGTCAGGGGAATCATCGTCTTCGAGGAAAGAGGACAAGAGGAAGAGGTATGGCAATGGCAAGAAAGCAAATGCAATGTCAAAGAAGGAAGGAAAGCCCTCTTGCAAGCATTGCAAGAAGGAAGGACATGATGAGGAGAAATGTTGGCAGTTGCATCCCGAGAAGAGGCCAAAGTGGTTCAAAGGAAAGAAGGGAACGCAAATAGTGGCAAGGACATCAAAACCCATAGAATTGGGATCAGATTCAGGTGATGAACAGATCTCATTGGTTGGTATGACAGGTAAAAATGGTGAAGATATTGATTGTAGAAGCAAGTTGTTTCATATAAGAGTAATCATGTGACACACTAAGGTAGACACATTAATTGACAGTGGGTCTCAATCTAATCTAATCTCAGAAGAGTTAGTTAAGAATTTGGGATTAAAAACACAAACTCATCATAAGCCTTACACACTTAAATGGATAAGCAATCATCATCAAATGCACATAACAAAATAGTGCACAATTAAATTTGCAATTTCATATAAGTATGTGGATGAAGTAACTTGTGATGTTGTGTCGTTAAGAGAATGTGGAATGATCTTAGGTAGTCCATACTTATTTGATCGTAAGGCAATCTTCTACAGAACAAAGAATCAATATCAGTTCACTAAAGCAGGTCATGATTATGTAGTTCATGCTCATCGTGTTAAAGCAAATGAAACACTTCAAACAAGGGAACAGTTAATGAATGTAGTTGTTTCAAATGAAGTAATTGATCTTAAGCAAGAACAAGATATGGTTGTTGAATGGAAAATCAATCATAGGTTGCTTCAAGATAAGCTCATGTCGTGCAGATATCTAAAGTATATCAGTTCATTTGCAGTCGTCTTTCTGATACTGTCATTAGCAATGTTTTCTACATAGATGATAGTAGCTTCAGTAAGATGTAACAGGGTTGCAATGGCTAACAATATACTATCAGTTGTCATGATTGTGTTACAGTTGATCTTGATGGGACAGGTGCACAAGACAGCGTTCAAAGATNGATGGGACAGGTGCACAAGACAACGTTCAAAGATAGAGAGCAAGCCAGGTGGCCTATCTCAAGCTTGTTGACTGATCAATAACCTTTTGGGGACCAATAGGTCTTATTGTGGGGAGGTGTGATCCGAAATCGGATTCAGAAGCCTGTCAGGGCTTGAAAAATGCTCAAAAATGAAAGTGCTTGGAATCCGACAAAACCAACACCATTGCGTCCATCTCGTCTTCCTGATTCCGGTGGTATATTTACTTTGTCAAACGGAGTCCGTATGGAGAAGATATTGCATTCTGTCTGAAAAGTCAAACAGGAAAAATTTTGCTGACTAGACAGTCCGTACAGTTGTACAGACGCTGACGTGGCAGGTCCGTCGTTGACATGGCATGTCCGTATGGCGACACATGGTAGGTCCATACAGGACACGTGGCGGCTCCAGGTGCTAACATGTGTCAGGCAGATTTGGCACTTTTAGCATACAGTTGGACCAATCCTGAAGTGACACGTGTCACCACTGGAAGGGTGACACGTGGCACAGGTGATGTCAGCAGCTGATGTGGCAGGCTGACTGGGCAGATGTACGGTGGATGATGTGGCAGGTGACAAGGCATACGATAGTGACGCGTGGTAGTACGGCTCTAGCATGTGGACCAATCGACAAGTGACATGTGGCACTGTTCGAGCGAATGGTTGGGTGCCATGTGGCCCAATTAGGGGCTGCCACATGGTACCTCGTAATTGGTTATTTGGTTTTGGTTTGATAAAAGTGTTTATGGCCGATCGGGTTCGAATCGGTGACCCCCGCCTTTAACAAAGCCTTTGTAAAGTTCCGTTGCCAACGCGCCATTACATGTTACATGACATACATGAAAACATAATTGTATTTGAAATTAGATTTATGTAATTTTGGCGGGGGGGTCGGGCCGAGGCTTGGCCCCAACCCTCGGTTCTATGTATTACATGGGACCACACCATTTGAACAGGCGTCAATTTAAATAGTTGGCGCGGAGTGTTATGTAAAACCCACGGTTTTCATATATAACTCATACGACCATGTTTTGGGTGCAGTTATAACGGTTCCAGCAGTTAGCACGGGGGCATATGCCACATTTCAATGCGACCAGGAGCTGGAGGGGTGGCCCGCGCATAGCCCTAGGGCTAGCGCATGGCCACATGAAGTCATATGACCATCCGAAAGGTGCGCGCGCCCGGACAAAGGGGGCTAAGCCCGATTTAACCATATATTATAGTTGCAAAGTGGTTTTTCAACCAATTTTTGGTTTTTTAATGTTAATTAAGCCATTTTTAATGTAATTGGGAGTTATTGGGTGGTTTTTGAGGCTAACTTCTTGGAGGAAGTTGGAGATGGGCAACTACCTTCCCAACTATTTAACCAAGGAAATTTTGAGGCCAAGGGGATAGCTTTTGGAGATTATTCAGAGCAGAGATGCTGAGGAGAAGCCAAGTCAAAGCTAGTTTGAGGTAGGGAAGCTGTTGAGGAGGAGATGTTGTCGGACCGTTTCTGAGAGCTCCGGACATCCGTTTCGAATGTCGTTTTTTGTGCATGGTTCTAGAGATCTGGGCGAACATGACCAGATCAGTATTGAATCCATTCGACATTGTAATGATGTACCATTGAGCTTTCTAACAGAAATAAAGAAGCCTCTCCCAGAGAGAAAAGGCCCGGAGACGTAGGCAAAGTTGTGCCGAACTCCGTTATCAACCTGTGTATTATGGTTTGTTGTTTTTCATTGCATTTCAGATCTGCAAATATGTTAATGGCTGTATAATTCCTTTTCTTTTCTCGTTCTTTCGTTAAGTTTCCCAATGGTCAATTAATTCATGCGAATTAAAAACACTCAACCATAAGTCATTCGAAAAATCCTGACGGATCAATACCCCAACGGGGCCCACATGACTTTTGGTGCTTCATATCCTAGGGTTAGGGTTTTGGATGTATAGGGTTTTGGAATTCATTTTTATTATAAAAATGTCTTTAGGGCCTCATTGTAATCATCTTCTTGTAAATGAGCGTAGCCGTCACATCTCTTCTCAGAGATAAGCTGCCACCATTCTAGCAAGATTGTTTTAAGTTTGCATTTTACAATTTTCAACATATTTCTTATTTAATAGAAGTAATGTTTTACTGTATCTTTTTTATTTTTCACTCTGTTTATGTGTTAATATTATAAACCAGTGGTTTCATTTTGTTCCTCTCATAAATTTGGATCATCACTCAAATGATGTAGTCTATGGATATGGTTTACCATGGTCCATATATAATGCATAGAGATTGATAAAGTCCAAGTTCAAGCAATTTGCTAGTTTTTCTTAACTACAAATAGAGAACTAAGGAATGTAGTCCAAATATTATTTCTACATTGTAGGCCATTAAGTTGTGTTAAGGTGTTTTTTTTTTTGGGTGTTAAAGTGACCACCATATAGGGAAGATTGAACCTCTATAAGTAATAAGAGACTCGTGTCAGAATCTAGAATGCAAAATTGATCGAGTTGATATAACCATTCATATTAGAGAGAGTAATGTTAGATTGATGTTAGATTAATCTTCATTTAGCACTACATTGCACTTATTATAATTATAAATGTGGAATTTGATATATAGATATTTTTTTGTTTCTCATGACCTATAAAATGAAGGTTTAGAATATTCAATGTCTATTTATCATGACCTATAAAATGAAGGTTTAGAATATTCAATGTATAAATGAAAGTGAATCTCAATAAGTCCACAACCTTAATAGATATATCCTTTTTACACTTAATTAGTAAATGAAATCATTGAATATATGTATCCCATTTTAAGTGGTGATGTTTAGAGTACAATTTTGACTGTGAATACAAAACAAATAAAGGATGTTGGTATATATAGACGATTGATCCTTAATCAAAATATAATGAATCATAATGTTTTCTCTATTCTTCGCCCCGCCCCCTTGAATCAGTGCATAGAATTCACTATCATTCACATCTAATAGACCTTCTAAGTGATAGGCCATTTGGCGACCTCCTTATTTGAGAAAAACAACAATGATTTATTATGAAGCATTTATTTAAGTTTCAAACATCTCTTATGGATTGGGAAAACATAAGACAATATTGGAGCATAACCATTCTTTGATTTGTTGGAATACACTCTAGTGCAGACCCCCTCGAACCCTCGGATCGAGGTCCGCACAGGATTGTTCTAAATCTTCCCTTAGAGTCTAATTCACTCTTTGATTTCCCCTCGGGGAATACCTTTCACACATAACAGTGTATCCATAGGTCCTTATGAGTGTGCCCCGCGATCAACACAAATCATCAACCCAAATCTCCTGATTCAAAATAGGATCACGCCTTTCACAAATTCAGAAGTTCGGATCTCGCGACCTCGTGACTCCTGTTGCCGAGTTCTCGACCCTTCCAATGCTGAAACCTGAAATGTCGATTCGCCAAAACGTATGGCCACGTCCTTCTCCACAGCCATATTGCATTTCACGATTTTGGGAATCTCGGAACAAAGACCCCTACCTCTTGTCCATGAAAGTACCGAAATCCAAACTCCGATATGTTCAACAAAGACTGGCTCCCCAACGGGTCTTTTCGCCGATTCAGAATCTCGCACTTCACGACTTCACGAATTCTGATGTAAGATTTCTAGCTCTCCAACCTACGAAACCCCGAAATAGTCTACGAAGGTTTGACTTTGTCTGGCGACAAATATGCCACCTGTCCGCTTCGCTGTCCTCTATCTCTGATGCGAATTCTCTTCCCCTTCAAACCTCCGAACTCCGAAATGAGAGTTCACGAGAGATCCGATGGCTCTCGTAACTTCACAAATTCTCCTCTAAGAATTTCGTCCACTCGTTCCTTTCTTGACAACTTCTGAAAAATTATCCAAGGTTCTTCCCTATGAACATCACTTCTACTGGATGACTTCAACCCTTGTCTCCCTTTGAAGTAGTTCGACCTTGTCCTCCTTTGAACACTTCAACGACGCTACCCCTTCTGAGCTTTCTTTGCAATTTCGAGTCTTCAAAAAGACTCCTACACGCACTCCTTGTGGCAATCCCTCAAATACTTTTAATTATTTGAATTTTCAACTCTGTGCCCCTTCTGCAATAGCAATCCTTCAATTCACTCCTTGGTTGATAAGTTCTGAGCTTTCAACCAGCCTGTGCACACCTTTCATGGCTTCTGTGCTTCACCTGCACTTCTGCGGGAATGAGAACAATGGTATCTCTCCTGAGCTTTCAGAGATAAACTCTAAACCTTGTCGATGCACTCCTTGTGGATGATTTCACTGCACTCCTTGCAGGAACTTCTCTCACTCAGGTAGATAAACAATTGAAGCTCATCCTCTCTCTCTCTCTCTCTCAGATTTCAAACATTCAACATGAAATCATACATACACACATTATTAAAGCAATTGCATAACAGAGAGAATAAACAATCATGAGCATATCATTCAACATGTATACACAGAAAGCATCATAACACCATGAATCTGAATCAAAGCTCTTTACATTAATTCAAACTTTTGTACATGGGTTCTTCTTCTCAAATCTCTTCTACAAATCTCTTTTTCCTCTATGCTCAATGATACAATGCTCTCTCTAATGTTACAATGATACAAAGGTGAGGGTGTCTATAGTCAGTTTTCCCTCCTATTCTCTAAACTGTCTAATCTATTAATTCAAATCTACCTACTTTCATTTACTATGCATAAATGCCTTAATGTTTTATATATGAGAGAAATCACTCAAGATCTGTTTACAATATGCAAGTATGCTTCCCTTTAACTATTACATTAATGTCTCAAAAATATTTCAAAACGTGCGTTGGTGGCCTTCCAACTGTCTTCCCCTTCACGCTCGCTTGACTGCTTATGATGCTCCTGCATCATACTCCCTCGCTTGAAAATTTTCATGAACTCCCGTTCATGAGCTCTTGCATGGTCCGTCCATGCTTATGAATTTCTTCTTCATTTTCCTAGCTAGCATCTTCAACTGGATGTCCCTTCCATTTGACCAAATATTCAAAATATTCTTTCCTCCCGGTCTTCTTGCTGACTCTCTTGTCAATTATGCTTTCTATCTGCAGCTTTTCGGCTACAGGAATTTGTTTATTCCACTAGACCTTTGTCTATTCATTCTATACTCTTGCTTCTCCATCTTTGTAAGGGTACAAATCTGCAATATTGAATACCGGTGAAATTTCGATCCCATCGGGTAATTCAATCTCATACACGTTTGCCCCAAATTTATTTACCATCTTGCATGGTCCAATGTTTTTCATCTTCAACTTATTATATGTTCCCCTTGGGAACCTTTCCTTTCTTAGATGTGTAAGAATCAAATCACCAACTTCAAATTGAAGTTCTTGCCTGTGTTGATATGCTCTACGTTTGTACTCTTGGCTTGAACTTTGCAATCGTTCCTTGACTCGGTTGTGAAGTTCCTTCATCGCTTCTGCAAAGTGCTTTGCATTAGCACTTTTGAATTTGTTTTGTTCCGAATCTTTCAATTTAGAAAATCCCCTTGGCTGCATTCCATATACGATTTGGAATGGACTGTGCCCTGTGCTTTTATTGATCAAATCATTATAAGAAAATTCTGCCTATGGAAGAATGTGATCCCACTGACTGTGGTGTTCAGTCAGTAGGGTCCTCAACAAATCTCCCAAGCTTCTCTTTACAACTTCTATCTGCCCATCCATCTTAGGATGATACACTGAGCTAAAAGACAAACTTGTCCCCATCTTCTTCCATAAAGTCCTCCGGAAATGCCCAACAAACTTGGTATCTCTATCTGAAACTATACTCCTTGGAAAACCGTGAAGTCTGACAACTTCCTTGAAAAACAGGTTCGGAATATGAGTTGCGTCGCTGGTTTTTTGGCATGGTATGAAATGTGCCATTTTTGAAAATCTGTCTACCACCACAAAGATTGAATCACACCCTCTTTGTGTCCTTGGTAGTCCCAATATGAAATCCATGCTTACTGCATCCCACGACCTTTCTAGTATGGGTAATGGTTGGTATAACCCTGTGTTCTACCTTCTTCCTTTTGTGTGCTGACAAATCCTGCATCTATACACAAATCTCTTTACATCTGTCCTCATCCCTGGCCAAAAACACGAGCCATTCAACTTTGAGAACGTTTTGTCATGACCGAAGTGTCCGACCAATCCTCCACTATGTTTTTATTTCAACAGATTCTCCCTCATGGAGCATTTTGGAATACATAACTGGTTGCCCCTAAATAATAATCCATCCTGGATCATATATTTGGTCCACGGGCTTCTGTCCCTGAGAACTGGATTCTCAGACGCCTCTTTAAAATCTGGGTCATCCTTGTACATTTCTTTGAGGTTATCAAAACCCTAAAGTTTTGAATGTGAATTCCTGCATCAACAACTTTGTTAGCAGTCCCAAAAATATGCTTCATCACAAAAGTAAAATTATTCATATATTCAACCCATTTTGCATGCTTTTGGTTCAACTTCTCCTGCCGAGTCACGAATTGCAAAGCATGATTATCGCTATACAAAACAAACTCTTTAGGAACCAAATAATGTTTCCATTTCTTCAGCGCTTGTATGACAGCATAAAATTGTTTTTCATACGTCGAATATTTGATCTTCACTTCATTCAACTTTTCGTTGAAGTATGCAACCGACCTATCGTCTTGGCTCAATACTGCTCCAATTGCATATCCACTCGCGTCACACCTGACCTGGAATGTCTTGCTAAAATATGGCAAAACCAAAATGGGTTGCTCCGTGATCTTCTTCTTCAACAAGTTGAAAATCTTCTCCGCTTCCTCTGTCCAGTGAAAAGATTTGTGTCTTTTCTTCACTGTATCCATCATCGGTGCGCTAATCCCACTAAAATTCCTAATGAATTTCTTGTAGAAACTAGCTAAACCATGGAAGCTTTGAACTTCAAATACACTTTTCAGTGATGGCCAATTCTTAATTGCATCCACCTTTCCCGGATCCATCTTCAGCTCATTTGCAAATATAACAAAACCCAAATAAATGAGTTATGTCCTCATGAATGATGACTTCTTCATATTTATCATCAATTTCTCTTGCTGTAATCTTCCCATCACTGTAGCTAAATGCTTCAAGTGTTCTGCTTCTATCTTGCTGAAAATCAATATATCATCAAGATATACAATGACAAATTTCCCAATGAACTCTTTCACGACTTCATTAATCAATCTCATGAAAGTACTAGGTGCATTTGTTAAGCCAAATGGCATAACAAGCCATTCATGCATCCCTTCATTTGTCTTGAATGCTGTCTTCCATTCATCACCTTCTCTCATACGAATCTGATGATATCCCCTTTTCAAATCAATCTTTGAAAAGAATTTTGCTCCACTCAGGCAATCCATCAAATCATCCATCCTTGGCAATGGAAATCTATATCTGATGGTAATCTTATTGAATGCTCTAGAGTCTGTAGAAATTCTCCAACCTCCATCTTTCTTTGGGTTGAGCACTGTTGGAACAGCGCATGGACTCAAGCTTTCTCGAATCAACCCTTTGTCCATTAAGTCTTAGACTTGTCTCTTGACCTCTTCATTCTCCTGCGGCATCAATCTGAATGTTTCTTTGCTTGGTAAACTAGCTCCAAGTATAGGATCAATGTGATGGCTTATACTCATGATCGGTGGCAATGAACAAGGTAGTTCGTCCACTACTATATCAGCAAATTCCTCCAACATCTTCTAGATTTCTTCTGGTTAATCATCCACTCTTCTACTGGTCAAAACAATTCTTGGCTTCCTGACCACAATAAATTGTGTGTCTTCCTTCTTCTTAACCTCATTAAGAAGTTCCTTCCCACTCATGAGAAGTACAGTGTTGCTTATTTCTGGTTTCACTTCTTTGTCCTTAATTGGCAACAACATGTGAGGTCTCCCATTCTTCTCCAGGGTGTATGTGTTCTTTCTCCCATCATGAACTAAATTTCTATCATATTGCCAAGGTCTACCCAACAATAGATGAAAAACATCCATGGGAATGAAATCACATAGTATTTCATCCTTATATCCTCCTATTTTAAATTCAACTAAACATTGTTTAGTGACATTTCCCTGATGTCCTTTTTGTAGCCATGAAACCCTGTATGGGCTTGGATGTACGATAGTCTCGAGCTCCAGCTTTTCTACCATCTTTGTAGAAATGAGATTGCCTGTGCTACCACTATCCACGATGACTTTGCATACCCTGTATTTGGTCTTGCAAGCAGTCCGAAACAATCTCTTCCTTTGGGCTGGGTTCTCTACCTCCTTCTCTGGCTTCAAGAGAAATTTCCTCATCATTAAGGATCTTCTGCCCTCAGCATCTTTTTCCTCAACATTCCATCTTTGCGCTTCGACAATGTGAGTTTCACCACCTTCTTTCTTTCTATCTAGACACTCATAAGATTTATGTCCATTTTTCCCACAGACAAAGCATTTCACTTCACCACCTCGGCCTCTTCCTCTTCCTCTAGCTCGAGGAAAAGTATTTCTATCAGCATACTGCCCTCTCTGTGAGCTTGCTCCTCTCTCATGCTGAGTTTGAGGTTTATTCCCCTCTTCTTGAGGTCTCTGAGTTCTATCTTGGGCATTTGTCTTTCCTCTGGCCTGACTTCTGCCTCAGTGTCTTTGACCTTTCTTTCGGCTGAACTTTTCTTCAGCTTTCAGAGCCATCTAATAAGCATCTTCTATATTCTGAATCATCATCATGCTCATCTCATCTTGGATGTCATATCTCAGACCATTCATGTACCTGGAAACCTTTTCGTCATCGCTTTCCCGATGACCTGCTCTGATGTTTAGTTTGTAGAATTCTTCAGTGTACTCTTTGACTGTCATCAACTTCTGTCTCAAATTATGCATCCTACGAAACAGAGTGATTTGATAATCCCTGGGTATGAATTTGGCTTTCATCTTTGCAACCATTCTATCCCAACTCTTGATTTTCTGCTTTCCTTTGCAGCGTTTGTCATCCTGCAGTTCATCCCACCATAAGGCTGCATACCCTTTAAGTCTTGTGGTAGCATGTTTGATAGGGATGATTTTAAGGATGGAAATTTATTTTAAAATTTAGAAACCTTGGCGAATCTTACTAATCCCCCATATGCCTACTATAAATGTTTGGCGATATTTTTGTAAAAATATTCAAATTTCTAAGGATTTTATATAGTTTTTATAAAATTTTGGCGATTTTTAAGGTGAAATAATTTTATCCTATAGAATTTGGGCGAATCATTTTTAAAATAACGAATCCCATTTTTGGAAAAACCATAGAAAATTAGCCCATGAGCGAAATTTAGCCCCTAATATCATCCATGATGTTTGACCTTCTTGTCTTCCTCGACATCCTCATAGTCGAAGTATTTATTGAGAGCTCTAATCCAGTCTAGAAGCTCTTCAACATCCAGATTTCCTTCATACATGGGAATCTCCATCTTTTCTCTAGCACCTATCCTTGCAATAGCCCTGAATAGGCGTTCATCTACAGCATCTTCGATTGCAACTTATTCTCCATGCCCAGCTTCATTTTCACTTTCAGTCTCGCTGATATCCCCAGCGTCGACTGTGTGCCTATGTGCTGTCTCCATGGCATCAAGCCTAGCATGTAGTTCATGCATTTCCCTTTCGACTACTGGATCAGGCATTGGTCTGTCTCTTCTTCTCGACGGCATGGCTGAGAAATATTCTTCCTTTCTCTGCTACAGAAAGAAAAGACCCTTTTCACACTTCTGATACCACTTGATGTGTACTAGAATACTCTTCTGCCTTCTCGCTTTCCTTGCCTGAAATATACAAATAGAGTCAATCTCTAATACCATGTTGGTGCAGACCCCCCTGAACCCTCGGATCGAGGTCCACACAGGATCGTTCTAAATCTTCCCTTAGAGTCTAATTGACTCTTTGATTTCCCCTCAGGGAATACCTTTCACACACAACAGTGTATCCACAGGGCCTTATGAGTGTGCCCCGCGATCAACACGAAGCATCAACCCAAATCTCCTGACCCAAAATAGGATCACACCTTTCACAAATTCGAAACTTTGGATCTTGCGACCTCGCGACTCTTGTTGCTGAGTTCTCGACCCTTCCAATGTTGAAACCCGAAATGTTGATTCACCGAAACATTTGGGCACATCCTTCTCCACAGTCGTATCGTGTTTCATGATTTCGAGAATCTCAGAACAAAGACCCCTACCTCTTGTCCACAAAAGTACCGAAATCCAAACTTCGATATGTTCCACCAAGATTTTTTCTCCCCAACAGGTCTTTTCGCCAATTCAGAATCTCGCACTTCGCAACTTCGTGAATTCTGATGCAAGACTTTCGGCTCTCCAACCTACGAAACCCCAAAATAGTCTACAAAGGTTTAACTTCGTTTGACGATAAATACGCCACCTGTCCGCTTTGTTGTCCTCTATCTCTGACGTGATTTCTCTGCCCCTTCAAACCTCCGAACTCCGAAAGGAGAGTTCATGAGAGATCTGACAGCTCTCGTAGCTTCGCAAATTCTCCTCTAAGAATTTTGTCTGCTCGTTCCTTCCTTGTCAACTTCTACGAAATTATCCAAGGTTCTTCCCTATGAACATCACTTCTACTGGATGACTTCAACCCTTGTCTCCCTTTGAAGTAGTTCGACCTTGTCCTCCTTTGAACACTTCAACGGCACTACCCGTTCTGATCTTTCTTTGCAATTTCGAGTCTTCAAAAAGACTCCTGCACGCACTCCTTGCAACAATCCCTCAAATACTTTTAAGTATTTGAATTTTTTACTCTGTGCACCCTCCTGGAACAATAGTCCTTCAATTCACTCCTTGGTTGATAAGTTCTGAGCTTTCAACCAGCCTGCGCATACATTGCACGGCTTCTGTGCTTCACCTGCACTTCTGCGGGAATGAGAACAACGGTATCTCTCCCGAGCTTTCAGAGATAAACTCTGAACCTTGTTGACGCACTCCTTGCGGATGATTCCACTGCAATCCTTGCAAGAACTTCTCTCACTCAGGTAGAGAAACAATTGAAATCCATCCTCTCTCTCTCTCTCTCTCAAATTTCAAACATTCAACATGAAATCATACATACACACATTATTAAAGAAATTGCATAACAGAGAGAATAAACAATCATGAGCATATCATTCAGCATGTATACACAGAAAGCATCATAACACCATGAATCTGAATCAAAGTTGTTTGCATTAATTCAAACTTCTATACATGGGTTCTTCTTCTCAACTCTCTGATACAACTCTCTCTTTTTCCTCTATGCTCAATGATACAATGCTCTCTCTAATGTTACAATGATACAAAGGTGAGGGTGTCTATAGTCGGTTTTCCCTCCTACGCTCTAAACTGTCTAATCTATTAATTCAAACCTACCTACTTTCATTTACTATGCATAAATGCCTTAATGTTTTACAGATGAGAGCAATATCTCAAGATCTGTTTACAATATGCACTTCCCTTTAACTATTACATTAATGTCTCAAAAATATTTCAAAATGTGCGCTGGTGGCCTTCCAACTATCTTCCCCTTCATGCTCGCTTGACTGCTTACGATGTTCCTGCATCACACCCTTTTATTCCTTTGTTTGATAAAACTCCCTCTGATTTGATACTAATGTAAGAGTTCAACCATTTTTTAATAATATGTAATAAATTTTCTATAAAAGCTCATAATTCCCATAAATTTTTTAAATGTGGTATAATTTGTGGCTTTGGCCATTTCATAAGTTCAATAGGATTATTTGGTTCATGATGGATTCCATATTGATTAATAATGAAGCAAATATATGGAATAAATGTTTGTATGAATTTGTTTTTGAGTATGTGTTATATTCTTTGCATGATTATCCCCATGCGCTATTACATTTTGTCACATGTAGAGACCCCTAAAAATGTTTTTTGGGGGATTTTGACACACTATTTTCTAACTTTTGTTAAGGAAATATGGTTGTAATATAATACAAGTCAATGGATTAGGGATTTTGGATGTCCTGGGATCCTATATATTGTATTGTAAAGATTATGTTAATACAATGAAAGTTAGAGGTGTGGATCTAAACATTTGTTGGTTTTCTCAGTAAGGGTTTTCAGTGTAAATTTATGATTATGATGTGTGATCGCTATTGTTTTCTTTTTGTTTTATAAATAATATGTTTATGAATTTCTGTATTGTAGAGGTTTAAAACCTACATTTGGTATCATAGAATTTATTTGTTTTAGGGGGATGCCTTTGTTTCTAAGGGTTTGGTTATGTTGGGTATGAGATAAACCTGGTTTCAGTGGGACATTTATAATGGTGATTCTGATGGTGAAATAAAAAGGTGAGTAGTTTTAAAATACATATTGAAAAATTTAATGAGA
>JASDQU010374525.1:105691-122413 GCA_032191745.1 Picea mariana
TTCAAACCTACCTACTTACATTAACTATGCATAAATGCCTCTACCTACTACAAATGAGAGCGAATCGCTCATGATCTATTTACAATATGCAAGTGCGCTTCTTATCTTCTTACATTAATATCTACGCATTTATTTCACTTTTGCAACGTGCTGAAATGTGTTGGCACTCATCCCAGCTGTCTTCTGCCTCCGCGCTCACTTGTTGCTGGCGATGCTCCTGCATCATACTCCCTCGCTTGAAAATTTTCATGGACTCTTGTTCATGGGATCTTGCATGGTCTGTCCATTCTTCTGAATTTCTTCTTCATTTTCCCAGCTGGCATCTTCAATTGGATGTCCCTTCCATTTGACCAAGTATTCAAGTTACTCTTTCCTCCTGGTCTTCTTGCTGACTCTCTTGTCAAGTATACTTTCCATCTATGGATTTTCAGCTACAGGCATTTGTTTAGTCCATTGAACCTATATCTGTTCATTCTCTGCTCCTACTTCTCCAGCTTTGTAAGGGTACAAATCTGCAATATTGAATATCGGTGAAATTTCGATCCCATCAGGTAATTCAATCTCATATGCGTTTGCCCCAAATTTCTTCAAGAGCTTGCATGGTCTGATCTTTTTCATTTTCAGTTTGTTATATGTTCCCCTTGGGAACCTTTCATTTCTCAGATGTGCAAGAATCAGATCACCAACTTCAAATTGAAGTTCTCGCCTGTGTTGATCTGCTTTGCGCTTGTACTCTTGACTCGAATTTTGCAAATGTTCCTTCACTTGGGTGTGAATTTCCTTCATTGCTTCTACAAAATCCTCTGCACTAGCACTTCTGAATTCACTCTGTTCTGAATCTTTCAATTCAGAAACTCCCCTTGGCTACATTCCATAAACAATATGAAATGGACTCTTCCCTGTGCTTCTATTGATTGAATCATTATAAGCAAATTCTGCCTGTGGTAGAATGTGATCCCACTGACTGTGGTGTTCAGTCACTAGGCTCCTCAGTAAATCTCCCAAGCTCCTATTCACAAATTTTGCTTTCCCATCCGTCTGAGGATGATAAGCTGAGCTAAATGAAAAATTTTTCCCCAGCTTCTTCCATAAAGTCCTCCAAAAATGTCCTACGAACTTGGTATCTCGATCTGAAACTATACTCCTTGGAAAGCCATGAAGTCTGATGACTTCTTTGAAAAATAGGTTCGCAATATGTGTTGCGTCACTGGTTTTCTGGCATGGTATAAAATATGCCATCTTTGAAAATCTGTCTACCACCACAAAGATTGAATCACATCCTCTTTGTTTCCTTGGCAAACCCAATATAAAATCCATTCTCACTACATCCCACGACCTTTCTGGTATGGGTAATGGCTGGTATAACCCTGTGTTATGCCTTTTTCCCTTTGTGTGCTAACAAATTCTACATCTGTCCACAATTCTCTTAACATCTGTCCTCATTCCTTGCCAAAAATATGAGCCACTCAGTTTTGAGAACGTCTTATCATGACTGAAATGTCCGTCCAATCCTCCACTATGTTTTTCTTTCAACAAATTCTCCCTCATGGAGCATTTTGGAATACATAATTGATTGCCTCTGAATAATAATCCATCCTGGATCATATATTCGGCCCACTGGCTTCTGTCCCTGAGAATTGGATTCTCAGACACTTCATACGCCTCTTTGAAATCTGGATCATCTTTGTACATGTCCCTAAGGTTATCAAAACCCAATGTTTTGACTCTAAACTCTTGCATAAGCAAACATTTCCTGCTCAAAGCATCAACAACTTTGTTAGCAGTTCCAGAAATATGCTTAGTTACAAAAGTAAAATTTCACATGTATTCAACCCATTTTTCATGCTTCTGGTTCAACTTGTCCTATTGAGTCACGAATTGCAAAGCATGATTGTCGTTGTACAAAACAAACTCTTTAGGAACCAAATAATGCCTCCATTTCTTTAGCGCTTGTATGACCGCATAGAATTCCTTGTCATACATTGAGTACTTAACCTTCACTTCATTCAGTTTCTCACTGAAGTATGCAATCAGTCTGTTGTCTTGGCTCAAGACCGCTCCAATTGCAAATCGACTCGCGTCACACTTGACCTGAAACATCTTGCTGAAATCTAGCAACACCAGAATTGGTTGTTCCATGATCTTCTTCTTCAACAAGTTGAAACTCTTCTCTGCTCCCTCTTTCCAATGAAAAGATTTGTGTCTTTTCTTCACTGTGTCCATCATCGGTGCACTAATCCCATTGAAATTTCGGATGAATTTCCTGTAGAAACTAGCTAATCCATGGAAGCTTCGAACTTCAAATACAATCCTCAGCGATGACCAATTCTTAATCGCCTCTACCTTATCTGGATTCATTTTCATCTCATTTGAAGAGATTAAAAAACCCAAGTAAATGAGTTCTGTCGTCATAAATGATGATTTCTTCACGTTTATCAACAACTTCTCTTGATGTAATCTCCTCATCACTGTAGCTAAATGCTTCAAGTGTTATGTCTCTGTCTTGCTGAAAATCAATATATCGTCAATATATACAATGACAAATTTTCCCTATGAAATCCTTCAGGACTTCGTTCATCAGCCTCATGAAAGTACTAGGCACATTTGTTAATCCAAATGGCATAACAAGCCATTCATACATCCCTTCGTTTGTCTTGAAGGTTGTCTTCCATTCGTCACCTTCTCTCACACGAATTTGATGATAACCGCTTTTCAAATCAATCTTTGAAAATAACCTTGCTCCACTCAAGCAATCCATCAAATCATCCATACTTGGCAATGGAAATCTATATTCGATGGTAATCTTGTTGATTTCCCTTGAGTCTGTACACATTCTCTATCCTCCATCTTTCTTTGGGCTGAGCACTTTTGGAACATCACATGGACTCAAGCTTTCTCTAACCAATCCCTTGTCCATTAAGTCCTGGACTTGTCTCTTGACCTCTTCATTCTCTTGCAGTGTCAATCTGTACGTTGCTTTGTTCGGGAAACTTGCTCCAGGTATAAGATTGATGTGATGACTTATACTTCTGATCAGTGGCAACGAACGAGGTAGTTCGTCCACTACTATATCAACAAACTCTTCCAATAACTTCTGGATTTCCTCTGGTAAATCATCCACTCTTGTATTGGTCAACACAATTCTAGGCATCCTGACCACAATAAATTGTGTGTCTTCCTTATTCTTAACCTCATTAAGAAGTTCCTTCCCACTCATGAGAGGTACAATGTTTCTTACCTCTGGTTTCACTTCTTTATCCTTAATTGGTAGCAACATGTGAGTTCTGCCATTCTTCTCCAGGGTGTATGTGTTCTTTCTCCCATCATGAATCACATTTCTGTCATATTTCCATGGTCTACCCAGCAATAGATGACAAACATCCATGGGAATGACATCACATAATATTTCATCCTTATATCCTCCTATTTTAAATTCAACTAAACATTGTTTAGTGACATTTACCTGATGTCCTTTTTGTAGCCACAAAACTCTGTATGGGCTTGGATGTTCAATAGTCTCCAACTCCATCTTTTCTACCATCTCTGTAGAAACAATATTGTCTGTGCTACCACTGTCCACGATGAATTTACATACCCTGTCTTTGGTCTTACAAGTAGTCTGAAAAAGTTTGTTCCTTTGGGCTGGGTTCTCTGCCTCCTTCTCTGGCGTTAAGAGAACTTTCCTCATCATTAATGATCTTCCGCCCTCAGCATCTTCTGCCTCAACATTCCATCCTTGTACTTCGACAATGTGAGTTTCACCTCCTTCTTTCTTTCTATCTGGACATTCATAGGATTTGTGTCCATTTTTTCCACAGGTAAAGCATGTTATTTCTCCACCTCTGCCTCTTCATCTTCCTCTGGCTCGAGGAAAAGTATTTATATCAACATACTGTCCTCTCTGTGAGGTTCCTCCTCTTTCATGCTGAGTTTGAGGTTTCTTTCCCTCTTCTTTAGGATTCTGAGTCCTGTCCTGGGCAATTGTTTTGCCTCTGGATTGACTTCTGCCTCGGCCTCTTTGACCTTGCTTTCAGCTCAGTTTTTCTTCAAATTTCAGAGCCATCTGATAAGCATCCTCCACATTTCGAATGATCATCATGCTCATCTCATCCTGAATGTCATATCTTAGACCATTCATATATCTGGCCACCTTTTCATCATCGCTTTCCCGATGACCTGCTCTGATGTTTATCTTGTAGAATTCTTCAGTGTACTCTTTCACTGACATCAACTTTTGTCTCAAATTCTGCATCCTCCGAAACAGAGTGATTTGATAATCCTTGGGTATGAATTTTTCTTTCATCTTTGCAACCATTCTATCCCAAATTTTGATTTTTTTCTTGCCTTTGTAGCGTCTGTCTGCCTGCAGTTCATCCCACCATAATGTTGCATGCCCTTTAAGTTTAGTGAAAACATGTTTGAACTTCTTGTCTTCCTCGACATCCTCATAGTCAAAATATTTATCCAAAGCTCTAATCCAATCTAGAATCTCTTCAACATCCAGGTTTCCTTCATACATGGGAATCTCCATTTTTTCTCTAGTACCTATCCTTGCAATAGCCCTAAATAGGCATTCATCTATAGCATCTTCGACTGTGACTTCTTCTCCATGTCCAGCTTCATTTTCACTTACATCCTTGCTGATATCTCCAGCGTCTACTGTGCGCCTCTGTGCTATCTCCATGGCATCAAGCCTAGGACATAGTTCATGCATTTCCCTTTCCATTGCTGGATCAGGAATTGGCATGGGTCTATCTCTTCTTCTCGGTGGAATGGTTGAGAAATTTCTCTTTTCACTGCTACAGAAAGAAAATAAATTATTTTGTGCTTTGATACCACAACTGATGTGTATCAGAGTACTCTTCTTCCTCTTACTTCCTCCGTCTGCAATGTACAAACAGAATCAAGCTCTGATACCAAAACTGATGCAGACCCCCGAACCCTCAGATCGAGGTCCACATAGGGTTGTTCTAATATTCCCTTTGAGTCTATTTGACTCTTTGGTTTCCCCTCAGGAAATACCCTTCACACACANTGATGTCAAGGGTTCCTGTCCCTACAACCTACGAAACCTAAATTGCCGAATCTCCAATGCACTTGGCAAAGGTTGACTTTTCAATGGGCTTCTCACTTCATTGGGATTTTTGACTTCACGATTTCGCAAATCCAGATGCAAGACTCTCCGTCCTTCAACCTCTGAACCCTGAAACGGTCCACAAGGTTTGACTCCGCCAATTTGACAAGGACACACCACCTGTCCACTCAACCACTTCCTATCTCTGACGCAGACTCTTGCCACATGTCACTCTTTCAGGTTTTCGGGACTCTTGTTCACAAAGCACTGTCTCCTCCATCTCCCGACACCCGAAGTGCTGAAATCACGAAACTCTAACCCAAATTCCTGTCACAACTCGCAACTTCGGGACTTTTGTTTCACTGTGCTCAACTCCTTGTCATTAGGATCCCTGAAATGCCGAAATGATCCGACGGCTAGTGCAAAAAACGATCAACAGTCCACATTGATTCTGGATCCTAGAGTGGTAATATCGCCTGCCTCTAAACACCCTGCAACTTCCCTAGATCCTACGGTCCTTGTGATTTCGGGAATTCCCCACAGAGAACTTCGACCGCTCTTTGCTCCTTGATAACTCCTGTGAAATAAACCAAGGTTCTTCCACTGGAAATTAAATTCTGCAAAGTGACTTTACTCCGTCCCCCTTTTGATTATCTCAAAGGCACTAACCCTCCTGAGCTTTCCTTGCAAACTCGAGTCTTCAAGAAGACTCTTGCGCGCGCTTCTTGCGGAAAACTTCAAATACTTCTAGGTATTTGATTCTCTCGACTCTGTGCACTTTTCTGCATCAACATTCCTTCAACTCTCGCCTTGGTTGATAAGTTCTTAGCTTTCAAACATATTGTGCACACCTTTCACGGCTCCTGTGTATCACCTGCACTTCTGCAGGAATGAGAACAACGGTATCTCTCCTGAGCTTTCAGAGATAAACTCTAAACCTCCCTCAACACACTCCTTGCAGACGATTTCACTGCACTCCTTGCAGGAACTTCTCACTCAGGAAGAGAAACAATTGAAACTCATTCTCTCTCTCTCAGACTTCAAACATTCAACATGAAATCATACATTCACACAATATTAAAGCAAATGCATAACAGAAAGAATAAACAACCATAAGCATACCATTCAACATGTATACATAGAAAGCATCATAACACCATGAATCTGAATCAAAGCTTCATATATTAATTCATAACTTCTGTACATGGGTTCTTCTCTACAACTCTCTGCTACAACTCTCTCTTCTCTGCCCTATGCTCAATGATACAATGCTCTCTCTAATGTTACAATGATACAAAGGTGAGGGTGTCTATAGTTGGTTTTCCCTCCTACGTTCTAAACTGTCTAATTT
Source organism: Picea mariana (assembly GCA_032191745.1). Lineage (NCBI taxonomy): Eukaryota > Viridiplantae > Streptophyta > Pinopsida > Pinales > Pinaceae > Picea > Picea mariana. Next base: position 112,117 of record JASDQU010374525.1, read on the forward strand.
GCATTCAAACCTACCTACTTACATTAACTATGCATAAATGCCTCTACCTACTAGAGATGAGAGTGAATCGCTCATGATCTGTTTACAATATGCAAGTGCGCTTCTTAGCTTCTTACATTAATATCTACGCATTTATTTAAAAACATTCCAAAACACTTTTGCAACGTGCTCAAATGTGTTGGCGCTCATCCCAGCAATCTTCCGCCTTTGCGCTCACTTGCTGATGGTGATGCTCCTACATCATAGGTGGATCTAGAGAGATCAGTTAGTGTCTGTACCTACCAATTTATATGATAACAAGTGTGCCTAGCTGAATCTTGTGATCATGCACCTCTTGAGGGAATGTGACACCGTGACATTTCTCACTTGGCTACTTGGAAACACCAAGGATACATCATACAGAATAAATATCTTCACCTACAATATACCCATACTCCATTCTAGGCTACCAACGAGTCACACTCCTACTCTAGAGAAACTCTTGTATACTTAGACAATTTTTAACCATTTAACACTTAGTTATATATAAGCATACATCCATGAGAAACAAAAATAAAAATGGTGGAACAAATGACATACATACACATAAATACTACAAGCGGCATGGACCATGCTTAACACTCGACGAAGTCTTTGTTATTTCAAAACAATTACAATATGAGCTATATTGGCTCGATTTACAACTTTGAAAGAGTCACACGACTCACCTCACCTCACCAAGACACTCATACACAGTTTTTTCACACCAAGAATCTATGTCACAACCATCTCTGTAGCCTCCTTTGGTGCACCTTAGACGTGACCTCAATTGTATGCTTGTTGTCTCTTCATTTATGCATACTTCACAGATTCTGGTTTTGCCTCACACATCCCTCCAACAAACCTTCATTTCCAAACTTCCCAAAAATCTGCCCAACAAATTTTTTCCCAACTTTTTCCACCGAATCCACCTCAAGGAAGCACAATTTCTCCCATGTGGAGTGACTTGGATCCTTGAGGGAGATTTTGTTGAAGCACACAATGAAACTGAGAGGAGGGGTGGGGGTGTTAATGAATGTTTAGAACTTTTGTCTACTTTTCACACTATCATAGATTAACTAACTTAGTTGAATACGATATATGCAGTTCAATTAATTATTTATAAACATGTATAACACAAACTGTATGAAGTAGATAAAATATCATTCTTTTATTTATTTAACTTGAATGAATAAAAATAAAATCAATCCTTTAATATATTCAACTTCAATTGAATATGAGAGATCCAACTCTCTAATACAAGACCCAACTTGTAGTTCTCAGATCCAACTGAGAAATGAGGAATCCAACCCTCATAACAAGACCTGACTTGTTGATCTCCGATCCAACTGAGATGTGAGGAATATTGTAAACATGAAACAACCTTGTAGACTGAACTTTCATTCAATCCATTATATATATATATCCACCAAGACACATTCTTTTATTTCCTTTACTTATATATTCCTCCAAAGGGTGTGTAATATCCCCAAGGACGAGCACTATTGTAATCATGTTTTGTACATTGGTGAGCCGAGCATTGATAAGTTGGTAGGCTTAAGTGTCTATTAGGTCGGAGAGCCTAAGTGTTAAGGCTAGGAGCCTGTTTTTGTAAATGTAATATGCAGAACATTAATAAAGAATAAGCATCGCTGCATGCAAACTGACCACGAAGAAATAGTGATGGGGGACTAAGCTTTCACAAGGTGGATAAGGGAAAAGGGGTTGAAAGGTTGGAAAGAGAGGATAAGTGTTGAGAATAGGGGCTAAGCTTAGGGGCTTAAGTCCTTGGGAATAATGATTTATTATTATTCCCACAGTTATGAGGAATGTTTTTTTTTATCCTAAGTTCCTGGAAGGGGAACATGTGAAAAAGGGAATGCATGCTATGGAGCACATGGAGCCTCATGGGTGACATGTGTCAACCCTGGAACATGCAATTTAACCCAAATATTGAGCTGTGGAGGGGTTTCGTCCTCCATTCGACCATGAGTTCTTTGAACTGAGGGGAGCTCTGCGTCTATGTTCGGTATGCCTCACATAGCTCAGGATGGGAAGACTGTGATGTTTTTCTAGAAATTCGATTCACCTCCATCCAAACGACAAAAGTATGTGTTCGTCCTCTTTGTTGATTGAGCTGTGTCACTTATGTGTCCTTTGAGTCAAGCCTAACTGCTCTTGCAGAGTAGAGTCTGTACCTGAACCACCTTTGGGTTGTTGCCTTCTATGTTCCTGAGTGGAATTGACCTATTGTTGTTGCTTTTATATTCACCTTGCGGGAATTGAGTTGAAGTTGACTAAAGAAGCAGGTTGTCAGGCCCGTGGTAGAAGAAGAAGGTTGTCATGTCTGTAAGAAGCTCCCTCCAGGTGAGAGAGCCTTTTGGGAAGTGGTTTTCTTCTAGAGAGAGTCCAGCACCAGCTTCGGAGCTCTGAGAATTCCTGATCCATTCTGTTGCCGAGGCCCAGAGAGTGAGGTGAAGCACTGATGGAATTTTCTTGTGAAGGTGTATACTCCTGGGTGGAAAAGGAAAGTGGGGAATGAGAGTCAATTAGTGGTGGGCGTAAGATGGATCCTGGAGAGAATCCTTTTGGTTTCTCTGTGCAGTTTCCCTATAACCTCAGCCTAGACTAGGATTCCCTTTCCTTGGGTGGAGCTTAGTCCTAGCTCGGGGGTGACCCACTGTTGAGCGTGATGAGAAATGAGGTATAAGGTTGGGAGGATCGTGGAAGGTCTGGACGTAGTTGGTGGAGTTACTGCAGTTTCAAAGATAGGTATATACATGTGTTTAAATTCAATTGAAAATGCATGTTTGTGATTCTTGCAATATTATCATGTATTCCATTGCGATGATGTTTACTGTTGATTGAATTATTTATGTATGTTAACAGTAATTGTATGTTTACTTTGTTAAGCCATTTAAATTCATTTAAATGCATAATATATAAGTATGAGAATGTTTCTGTGTAGTAGCATTTCCCAACGAGTGGATTGGTGGTCGGGGACATTACAATATGGTATCAGAGCCATAGTTTCAATGTTGAGCCTAGATGGGCCGGATAAGTGGTCTTTGGACCCAAGGTTTCGAGAGGAAATTGTGTCTGGAGGACTAATTTTGAACCTTAGATTGTCTCTGAGTGCCAAGGAGTTACTTGGGCATGTTATGAATCACATAGGAATAGTGGTAGAATAAAACTGCAGGCGTAGATCAACTGTGTGGAGAAGATCTAGATCGTTGAATCCATGTCCAAACAATAAGGAGAGTGCGCAGAAGAGATCAGATCTGAGCATGTGGACCAATAGCTGTTGGATCCAGGGAATGTGCACAAGGTTTAAAACCCTTTAGAGTTGCACAAGAGTGTGGAAATTGCGATACAAGAAGCCTCAACATCATTAGAACCGTACATTGGGAGGAATGCGTGGAGAGTGATCAACCTTTTGCTGACTCATGACTTGAAATGGTCAAAGGGAGAGTCCGTGAGAATTCGCAAAACCCAAATTCATGATTAGATCACAAACATTGATCAAGGAGAGATCTAGACCATTAATTGTCTAGAAGAAATCACGACATTTTGGGGATTGGAAGAATGAAGGTGGGAGGTCTTTCAACCTTACGACACATGAAATCCCGATACGCAAAATCTTGACTAGATGTGAGTCGTCAAATCGTGGGGAAGTTCGGACCATTAGATTAGGAGCTTTGAAATGTCATCATTTTGGAAATTCGGTCGTCGAGAGAATGGGAGGTGTTGATGCACAAGCTCCCGAGGCCCAAAATTGTGAAATCCCAATGAGCCAAAGTATTGGGTCGGGTTGACATCACTGGGATTGACAAGGACACAGGGGATGTGTGCCACGTGCTAGTGGGTGCCGAAGGAAAAAAAAAGTAGACACAGTAGGGCCAGATGGCATCACCTCATGTAACATGGACCTTCTTAAGGACACCACGTGTCACCACCTTGGTTGGTGATAGCAGTGATGTGGGCCTGGGGGTGAGAAAGGTCGAAAGTTCAGAAGTCGGGAGTTGGAGAGGAAAGTGAGTGTGAGATCCTCCAGGACCGAAACCCCAAAACCTAAAACCCCAAAGTTTTATTTAGAGAACCTTGTATATCTAGCGCTTGTTCATGACCCTTGGTCGGGTGGGGTTGGGGAAACAAAAGAAAAGGGCTATGGCCTGAGTGTACTACAGAGCCGAGCAAAGCTCAAAAAATTCATGGAAGCTGAACGTTTCTTGAATCAAGTTGTTTATGAATGTTGTGGGAATTCTTAAGGAATAATGACCTGACAAATTCTGGTTGTTTGCACGTTGTGTTTGGAGAAGGTTAACGAGTACCAAAACTGTTTAGAGTTTCCACTGAGGGAAAAGAAATGGGGAAGGCACATAATGCTTCTAGTTCATAGAATGAAGCAAAAGGAATGGTTGTTCATTTGGGAGTTGAATGATTGAACTCCAATGGCCATGGTGAAGAGATAGATAAGGAAGGAAACATGAAGAAGATCATTAAAGGATTGCAAAAGGATGCCAAACTCATTGAGAAGATAGCAAAAAGATCAGAAAAGTTCAGGAAAAACAAGGTGAATTTAACATAACGATGTTAAAGAGTTTGGAGAGAATATAAAAGAAGTTGGATAAGGAGAGTGACTTGAGTAGAATAGGGAGTCACCAAACTTATGAGGGAAGAAGGTCAAGGAGTGTAGGTAGACACCATTGTCACTCCCAAGTTCTCTTTAAGAGGAGGGCACATAGTAGTTCCAACCCATCTACTACCAGAAATCACAGGAGATCGGGAGTGGATAAATTGAAGGGAGAGATGAACAAGATTAAGCCTCCTACATTTGATTGAGAACATCAGAAGGAGGAAGATTTTGAGACATGATTGCTTGGCATGAGAAAATATTTCTAAGTACAGAATTATTCCTCTCATGCAGAAGGAAGAATTGTGATGTATCAAATGAAATGAAAATCATCCATGTGTTGGGATCAACTTGTGTAGGTGCAACACATTAGAGAGAAAGATATCACTTGGAAGGAATCCAAGAGGTATTTTGAGAGGAAATACTTGACTAAAAGATAATACGATAGAAAGATGAAAGAGTTCTTTGAACTCAAGCTGAGCAGCATGACCATTGATGAATACGAGCAAAGATTTTTGGAATTATTGAAGTATGGTTTGTTCATCAAGGATGAAACTATCAAGAGTCAAAGGTATTTGAGTGGACTGCCATCTTCCATTGGGGACAAGATCTAGTATGATGACCCCAATACCATGGAAGAAATGATAAGAAGAGAAAAATGATTATACGAACAACAAATATAAAATCCTACCTTTCGAAAGGCTTGGGATGACAAGAATAAGTTTAAGAAAGAGCAGAGGCAGAAGGGAAACAAACCTCCCTTTTTTAGAAACAATCCTCAATAAAAACCAACATTTAGAGAGCCGAGAATGGATGAAGTAGGGGAACAAAGGCTAAGACAGATGCCCATTCAGTTTTAGGGCTGTCAGGGAAACCATAAGTACAGAGATTGTCCTCACAAAAATGGAAAAGTAAGAGATTTCCATAATGTTCAGCAAGATGAAAGAGTGGAGGATAGGGGTAGTAGAATACCAAGGATCTATGCGGCCCTGGACAACAAGAAAGATGAATTGCAATCACACATGATTAAATTAGAAGGTATGATCAACAACCATGCCTTTACTATTTTAATTCATTCAAGGGATATCCATAGTTATGTAGATCCTAGAGTGGTGGAAAGTTTGCAATTGTTGAGAAGAAAACATGAAAAATCTTGGTCAGTGCATCTGGATACAGAACCCAGGAGGAAAGTCACTAAGTTGGTTAAGTCCCATCCAATAGACATGAATGGACTGAGCACAAAGGATGAATTGAATATTCTGCCTTTAGGGTCTTGTGACTATCTAATTGGGATGGACTGGTTGGAATGACACCATGTCATATTGGACTGTCGTAATAAGGCATTCACTTTCCTGGATGAGGAAGGGAATCAAAAAATAGTCCAAGGAATTCCTAGAGTTGTTGCTATCAGAGAAATCTTAGCAATGCAGTTGAAGAAGTGCTACAGAAAAGGATGTCAATTATTTGTATCTCATGTGCAGAAAACACCTAAGGATAAGGTGTCAGATATCGAAGACCATGCGGTACTAAAAGAGTTTTAAGATGTATTTCAGGAGGTACTCAGACTTCCTCTGAAGAGAGATATTGATTTCTCTATAAATTTGATGCCTGGAGCAGTTCCAATGTGGAAAGCTCCTTACAGAATAAGTACACCAGAGATGAAAGAGTTACAATTGTAGCTTGAAGAGATTCTGAAGAAGGGGTATATACGCCCAGGTGTGTCACCTTGGGGAGCCTAGTTTCTGTTCGTGAAGAAGAAAGATTGAACATTGAGATTATGTATCAATTTCATACAATTGAACAAAGTGACTGTAAAGAACAAGTATCCTCTACCGAGGATTGATGACCTCAGGATGCAAAGATATTTTCTAAAATAGACCTCAGGTCAGGATATCACCACATAAGGATAAAGGATGAAGACATCAACAAGATCTCCTTTAGAACAAGGTATGGTCATTATGATTTCAAAATGGTGCCATTTGGGTTGTCAAATGCACCCGTTGTTTTTATGTGTGATGAATGGTGTATTCAGGGACATTTTGGACAAGTTTATCATAGTCTTTTTGGATCTCATTCTGGTGTATTCCAAGTCGGAGGATAAGAATGAACAACATTTGAGGATGGTGTTGCAGGTGCTAAGAGAGCACCAACTATATGCCAAGTTGAGCAAGTGCTCGTTTTATTAGGAGCAGATCCATTACCCAGGGCATATTATTTCGAAGGATGGGATAGTTGTAGACCTTGAGAACATTGAGGCCATTAGAGGATGGTGAGCACCAAAGAACGTGATAGAAGTTATATCCTTCATGGGTTTAGCTGGTTAGTACAGAAGGTTTATTGCAGGGTTCTCGACGATAGCTCACCCTATCACTTCCTTGGAAAGGAAGGAGTATAAGTTTCAATGGACAGAGGAATGTGAGAAAAGCTTTCAACGATTGAAGCAATTGTTAACTAGTGCTCCAATATTGAGGATTGCAAATCCAAATGAAGATTTTGTGGTATGCACTGATGCATGAAAAGAAGGACTGGGAGGAGTCCTCAGTCAGAATGGATTAGTAATCTGTTATGAATCCAAAAATTTGAAAGATCATGAAAGGAACTATGCAACTCATGATTTGGAGTTGGAAGCCATAGTACATGCTCTAAATAAGTGGAGGCATTACCTCATGGGAAGGAGGTTTGAACTAAGAACAGACCATAACGGTCTGAAGTACTTGTTTGATCAACCAACCATGAACGCTAGACAGAGCAGGTGGTTGGAATTTATCTGTGAGTACGATTTTGATATCAAGCATATCAAAGGGAAGGAAAGCAAAGTGGTTGATGAACTTAGCATGAGAGTACATGAATTACATGCTACTGCCATTAGCATGTACCAAAATGATATAAAAGGCATAATTTTAGATGTTGCAAATGAAGATTTGCAGTACATGGAGCGAGTAGCAAAGCTACAACAAGGTGAGATGCCACAAAAAGTGGAAAATTATAAATTGGAAACCGATGGAACACTTTTGTACAAGAACAAAATCTATGTACCTAATGTCCATGACTTGAAACATATGATTTTGCATGAATTGCATAATGTGCCTTATGCAGGGCACCCTAGATATCAGAAAACCATGGCAGTAGTTAGGAGCCATTACCTTTGGACAGGTATGAAGAAGGAGATTGTTGAATACATCACCAAATGTATGGAGTGCCAGAAGGTTAAATCGGATCATAGACACCCAACAGTGTTACTGCAACCTTTACCCATTCCTGAGTGGAAGTGGGAAGTGGTGACAATGGACTTCATCACAGGATTGCCCAAGACCTGCAAGCAACACGATTCAATTATGGTGGTGGTGGATAAACTTACAAAAGTTGCCCATTTCATTTCGTTAAAGACTACTCACAAGGCAGCGGATGTTGTCGATGTCTTTATAAAGGAAGTGGCACTCTTTCACGAGATTTCCAAGACAATTGTGTCCGATAGAAACCTGAAATTCACCTTGAATTTCTGGAAAGGGTTATTCAAAGGGTTCGAAATGAATCTGAATTTCAATACAACTTATCATCCTAAGTCTGGTGGAAAGATAGAGAGGGTTAACAAATTAATAGAAGACATGCTAAGGATGTATGTGATGGACAAACCATCAAAATGGGAAGACTACCTGCACTTGGTAGAATTCGCCTACAATGATGGGTATCAAGCATCATTGAAGATGAGCCCATTTGAAGCACTTTATGGCAGAAAGTGCAATACTCTAGTAAGTTGAGATAATCTAGCTGACAGGGCAGTAGTTGGGCCATAGTTGCTCAAGGAAATGGAAGAAATGATAAAAATCAAGCAGAATTTAAAGGATGCCCAAGATAGGTAGAAAAGTTATGTTGATAAGAACATAACCCACAAAGATTTTAAAGTGGGTGACCATGTGTTCCTAAAATTAAAATCCAATAAAAGTTCCCTGAAGCTGGGAAACTGCGCCAAGTTGGCAACCAAGTCTTATGGGTGATCCGAAATCGGATCCAGAAGCCTGACAGGGCTTGAAAAATGATCAAGAATGAAAGTGCTCAGAATGCGACGAAACCTATGCCATTGCGTTCGTCTTGTCTTCCTGATTCCGACAGTATATTTACTTTGTCAAATGGGCTCCGTATGGAGAATATATCGCATTCTGTCCGATAAGTCAAACAAGCAAAAAAAAGGAACACTGACTGTGTAGTCTGTACAGTCCATACGGATGCTGACGTGGCATGTCCGTACAGGTGACATGGCATGAAGTACGCTGACATGGCAGCTGGTGATGTGGCAGTCATTTGTTGGTTGACGTGGTCAAATTAGGAGGCGACACATGGCATTGTTTGGTCAAATGATTGGGTGCCACGTGGCCCAATCATGGGTTGCCACGTGGCACCTCTTTATTGGCTTATGGGTTGTTGTTCAAAATTGTATAGTCCACCGGATTCGAACCGTGGACCTCCCCATTTACCAAAGCCTTCGCGAATTACACCTTGCCAACGTGCCACCATAGTAGTTCATACTATGTAACGAATTTAAATTTATTTAAATTTACATTAATGTTAAGTTGGCGGGGGGGTCGGGCCGGGGCTTAGCCCCGACCCACGGTTGTATCGGCGTATTATATATGACCACCGGGTTATGTATGGCATGCGCAGGGAGTGTTTTAAATATGGCTCATGGTTGTATCACTTCACATATATGACCGTTGGCCTATTGTGTGCGCGGGGAGTTTGTATTACGAATGGAGCCCAGCCCCCAGACGCACACCATTTATTACATGTGACCCTACACCATGCGTGTGGGGTTTTTTAAAATTGGTTCACACGGTTGTAACCTACCCGCCATGTGTCATGACCTTATTTGCCTATAGATGGAGCCCCTTTTTACAATACGCAAGGTCGTATGGAGGACCGCATATGCCTAGGTGCCTAGGCGGTTAGGGGCTGGCATGCCCTTAACCATCCTATGGTTTTCACTGTTGGCGTGGTTGCGCCCAGTGCTGGGTTTTCACGCTTTAAAATGCGTGTGAGCCAGGTTCATTTCAGAGGGGTGCAATTTGTAGATGCAGAGACAACAAGAGTGAAGGGGAAGACTTCCAGGAGGCCTAACTTCTTCGTTTTTCGACCGATTGAGGTGCCGAAAGAGCCCAGACAGGGGTTTTGGATGCTTTGAAGCCATTGGAGCATTCATAACATAGTTTTACTGAAGGTAAACCAAGCTAAATCCATTTTGACGTAGATAAGCTTTTGAGGAGGAGACGCTATCGGACCATTTCTGGGAGCTCTGGACGTCCGTTTTGCGTGCTGTTTTCTTTGCAGGGTTCTTGAGATCTGGAAGAACATGAACAGATCAGTCTTGTAGCCATTTGGCATTGCAGTGATGTAATTTTGAGAATTTGAACAGAAATAAAGAACCCTTTCCCACAGAGAAGAAGGCCCGGAGACGTAGGCAAAGTTGTGCCAAACTTCGTTATCAATCTGCATGTTATGGTTTGTTGTCTTTTATTGCATTTCAGATCTGCACATATGTATATGGTTGTTATAATTCCTCTTATTTCCTCATTCTTCACTAAGTTTTCTCAAATGGTTAATTAATGCATGCAAAATTAAAACTCAACCATAAGTCATTAAAAGATCCTACGG
>JASDQU010374525.1:139217-150778 GCA_032191745.1 Picea mariana
GTTGTGATAGTTGTTATAAATTTGCAACAATAAACAATGATATGACAACAATAAATGGTTTATAACAAAAACAATAGTTAATGCTCAGAAATGAAACAATTGACCATGAAAACTTAACATACATCCACGAGTAATATCGAGTTGTTTAAGGAAATTTCTAAGCAAGTTAGGCCACGTTTATAAGAGTGTATGCAACAAATTAAAGTATTATCGAGTGGTTGTAGAAAACTTTTGTAACAATAGAAAATTGTCCAATATTTTTTCCAATGGTAGTGTTACTTAAGTTAGTAGAATGCTTAAGAGAGTAAAGAGAATGAGTTTGTCAAAAATTCACCATGAGAATGATCTAAACCAGTTCCTTTTAAGGGATATGGAGTCATATAACAACAAACACAACTAAGATTAAAGATTGATTTAGTAGCAACCAAGAGGTAGGATTCAAACCCTAAGGTGAAAACACATTTGGGACTTAGGTTTTGAATCCCGAGGAGAAGGAATTCTAGGGTGCAAGCACATTTGGGCCCTAGAAATTGTTCCTCTCTTAGGGTTTCACCAAGCAAGAAGTCTAGCATAATGTAGCAAATTCACCATGAAATATCAATAGCATAAGAATAAATTGTAGAAAATTAACTTACTTTAACCAAGAAACCATGAGATAAAACCCTAATTGCAAAAAATTCCATCAAAAACCATCCACAAGTGACCTTCCAAGCACAGCGCATGAATTCAAGTGAGCTAGTAACCCTTAGAGGGTGAAATTTTCAAAAGTACTCTCACAAATTGTAAGGTACCAGATCTATTATAATAGCATGAAACATAAATATTGTAGAGAATAACGATGGAACAACACAATAGATGAAACAAAAACACCAAATAATACTTTTATTGATAGGAAACAATGTTCACTTGCCTCTTCGAGGGGGAAAACTCCAACAGAGAAGTGCTCCATTACAATAATTCTCAAAAAAAAAAAAATCTCATAACCTATACTCTTATTGACACTAAATCTATCTATCCAAAAGAACTATCTAGAGGAAGATCCTTCTAGAAGCGAAAACTTATATTAGGTCTTCTTACATTTGACTTATTCTTCCTTATTGCTAGACCTTATTAATATTGGCCTTTATTACATGGAAATATATTATTCTACCTACGTGAGGGATTAGGGAGGTTAGGTCCCTAACATGCCCTCCCCCTTAAAAACAACCTTGTCCTCAAGGCTTGAGATGAGTAAATTGTTGCAGAATGGTAGTTGGCTCCCAGGTGGCATATGTTGGAGTTGTATCTTTCCACTGGATTAACACTTCATTGCTGGTGCGCTGATGAAGACGATGCTTATGTTGTTCCAAAACAACTTGTGGCTGCGACTAGATGGATCCCTCTTCATCCAATTCGAGAAGGTTGTTTTGATTTTGGAACTTAGTTCCAATCACATTCTTTAAGAAAAAGACATGAAAAACAAGATGGAGCTTAGAATGACTGGGAAAAGCTAACTAATAACCCACATGTCCCATGTGCTTGAGAACTGTATAAGGACCATAAAATTTGGGTGTCAGTTTCTAATAATGGTCGACCTTGAGTGAAATTTTCTTATAAGGTGGTAGTCGAAGAAACACCTAGTCGCCTTCAGAAAATTGACATTCGGAGTGACCTTGATCTGCTTGTTGCTTCATGTGATTTTGATCCATGACCAAATTCTCTTTGAGAGTACGAAGAATAGCCTCTTGAACTGTAAGTGTTTGGTCAACCACTTGGACCTTCGAGAAACCTGACATGTATGAGAGAACTGAAGGTGGATTTCTTCCATATACTACTTCAAAAGGAGTCATGCGTGTAGCTGTATGGTAAGAAGTGTTGTACCACCATTCAACTAGTGGTAACCATTGAGCCCACTGATTTTTCCGTTAAAATGAAAAACACCTGAAATATGTCTCCAAACACTTATTGACAACTTCAGTTTGACCATCAGTCTTAGGATGATAGGTTGTCCTGAGATGCAGATGGGTGCCTTGTTTCATGAACAGTTCTTGACAAAAATTGTTGGAAAGAGGATCAATGAGCACCATGTTGACTGACTTATTTCTCGATTTAGGTAATCCCACAATAAAATCCATAGATATGTCCCTCCAAATAGCGGGTGGAATCGAAAGCGGTTGTAGCATGCCAGGAGCTTTGATTGTTTCTCCCTTTTTGCATTGACAAACATCACATTCTGCCACAAAAGTGTGAACGTCATGTATCATACCATGCCAGAAAAAAGGAACATTTGACCCGGTCATAGGTTTTGGTAAACCCCGAGTGCCCAGTTGTGGGTGTAGCATGAAGCTTAGAAAGCAATGTGGATTTAAGTTTTGACTATTAACTTAAACAAAAATTGTCTTTGTAGCGAAGCTCATCATTGTGCAAAGAGTACTCGAGGGAAATTGGAGAATTGGATTGCAATTGTTGGTTCAAATGCGAAATATTTGGATCTTGTAGCCATTCCTGGTGAACAACTTGGAGCCAATCTGGTACAATGAAAGAGAGAGAAAAAGGGGACCCTTCATCTTCATATTTTCTTGAAAGAGCGTCAACAACCACATTTTCTTTTCCTTTTTTATAAATAATCTCATAATCATATCCAAAGATCTTAGTCACCCATTTTTGTTGCTCCAGGGAGGAAGGTCGTTGCTCCAAAAAATACTTGAGGATTTGATGATCGATCTTAATTTGGAAGCATTGCCCCAATAGATAAGGGTGGCATAGATATACTGCATGCAAAATAACCAACATTTCCTATTCATAGATTGATTGGCCCAAATTTCACTCTAACGGTTGTTTGCTGGTAAAGGCCAAAGGCCGACCATCCTACAAAAGGACTACTCCAATTCCTCTCCCAAAAGCATCACATTCTAGGATAAAGGTCTTTGTGAAATCAAGAAGGGCTAGGACCGGAGTGGTGCACATTGTGGCCTTCAAGTCTTGAAAGGCCTAATCAGCAACGAGAGTCCAAGTGAAAGAAATATTTTTAAAGAGAGCAGTGAGAGGCGTCACGATCTTTCCATAATTCTTAACAAACTTGCATTAATAGCCTATTAACCCCAGAAAACCATGCAAGATTTTGAGAGTCTTGGGGTGAGGCCAATCTTGCATAGCTTGAATATTATTAAGATCCACCCTGGCACCTTCCTTGCCAACAATATGACCCAAGTACTCGACTTTTGAGGCGCCAAAAGCACATTTAGATTGTTTGAGGAAGAGTTGGTGCTGAGAGAGTAGATGTAGAACTTGATCCACATGAGCAAGATGGGTTTTCCAGGTTTTACTATAGATGATAATATCATCAAAGAAAACTAAGACAAAATGATGAAGAAAAGGAAGGAAGACATGATTCATGAGGCTTTGTAAGTGGAGGGAGCATTACACAAGACAAAGTGCATGACCAAATAATCATAGTGGCCCTGATGAATTCGAAATGAAATATTAGGAATGTTTTCCTATTTCATACATATCTGGTGGTAGCCAGAACGAAGATCAAGTTTAGTAAAGAACTTGGCACCACTCAATTCATCCAAGAGATCATCAATGACAGGAATGAGAAATTTTTCTTTTATGGTGAGCTTGTTGAGGGTGAGAAATTCGGGACACATGTGACAAGATCCTTCTTTATTAAGTACCATGACCACATGAGAAGAATAGGGGCTCGTACTAGAACGGATAACGCCTGCGGTGAGAAAATCTTGAACAATTTTCTCAATTTCATTTTTATATTCATAGGGATGACGATAGGGATGAAAATTGGGAGGAAGGTTGTCGGGGACAAGGGGAATGGAATGATCATGAACACCACAGGAAGGAGGGAGTACCTTAGGAGTGTAAAAATATCTTGATGTTTGGAGAGGATGGATTGGAGGTCCTGCGACAAAGAGGGTGTCTCAGTGGCATGAATGGAATGGAGTTGTGCAATAATGTCAGAATGACATTTTTTGAGGAGATTTTTGATGTGATGGGAACTGATGATCTCATGGTAACCTGTCGTGATGCCTTGGAAATTATACTGGTGGCCCTCCTGGTTGAATTGCATGATTAATTCCTTAAAATCCATGAGAATGGGACCCAGAGTCCTGAGCCATTCGACACCCAACATAATGTCATGAACACCCATGTCGATAGAAAACATATGAGATTGTATGTGGTACAGACCAATTTGGAGACACACATTTTCACAATGCCCCCCACATTTCATGGACCCACCATTGGGAATCAGGATTTTAAAATTATTGACTCCACGAATATATCAATTAGTTTCTTTGGAAATGCAACGATGAAAAAAAATATGGGTGCTCCCACTGTCAACAAGGATGATGACCTTTCAATGCTTAATGTAACCAATTATCTTGAGGGTTTGGGGAGTAGAGAAGCTAGTGAGAGCATTCATGGAAATGACCGATTCAACTTTGGGAGGGTGAGAAGGTGGAGTCATGTCAGTGGGTTCAGGTGACTCGGCCATAGGGGGAGCCTCAATATCTTTTTCGGCAACATCCTCAGAGATCGCCATAAAACTATAAGGGTGACAGAGATATACTTTATGTAGAATAACCAACATTTCCTTTTCATAGATTGATTGGCCCAAATGTCGCTCTAACAGTTGTTTGCTGGTAAAGAACAAAGGACCACCATCTTTCATAAGGACTACTCCAATTCCTCTCCTAGAAGCATCACATTCTAGGACAAAGGTCTTTTTGAAATCAGGAAGGGCCAAGACCAGAGAGGTAGAGGACCATCAAACCTACGTCTAGACAGAGGAGGAAGGTGCACAGGAGGAGAGTCGACTTGCAAAGTCACAAATTTCTGACATCATCGGGACCATCCATCATCAGAGGATATGTGGCAGAGATCCATGTATGTCAGGAGATTTGCAAAGGAAGAGCCACAACGATCCTAACTATCCATTGGGAGGGACGCATGGTGAGTGATCAACATTTTGTTGACTTGTGACTTGGAGAAGTCAAAGGGTAGATTTATGAGAATTCATGAGGCCCGAACTCACGAAATTATCTAGGTCGTTAGATCGAGACAGGATGTGAGCCGTCAATCGGAAGCATCATAAAATTGGGAATCGAAAGACTAGAGGTGATAAGTCTTTCAACTTCGTGAAACATGAAGTCCCGATACAAGAAGAAATGGATTGGACCGTTTGATCGTGCGAGAGTTAGGACTGTTGATCTGACATCAGGGTTTTAAGGATCGGGAGAATGGAGGAGAACCACATCGAGAATTACCAATATGTGGAATCTCTAAACATCTTTTGATTTGGTGCTTGGTTTAGCCCATCGTCATAATTGGAGGGTCCTTGCGAGAGGATCTAGTGCTGAGAGAAATCGTCGATCGGGACATCAGGGATTAGGGAGTCAGGAGTGACTCACATGCAGGAATCCCGAAGTCATGAAATGTGAAGTTCCTTTTATTTAGGCTCATGGTCACGTGGAGGGGGAGATTACACCTAGAGCTTGTTTGCAAGGGATGAGTTTCAAAAAAAGGACTTGTGGATTTGTTCGTGGGATTCCAGTAGGGAGTCAAATAGCTGCTCCAACTCGAGGAGATTGAATGATCCAGTGACTGGTAGGTCAACGGACCTTGCCGAGGTAGAGGTAGGGGGTCTACATCATTCCCTCTAGTAGAATTATTTCTGAGCTGATTTTCTCTTCTTCGAGATTTCTTGTGTCAACCTAGGTGACCCTCAAGGGTTCTATCAAAGGGTAAGGCATGCGGTCATCTTGCATCCTTTCTATGATTATTTGGGCTTCTTCTAGTAGAAACATTCCTCTCCTTTATGCCTTTGTAGCTTCAATTTCTTTGCTTTCATCTCTTACTTTGAGGGATTCTTGAGCTGACTATTCTATAGTATCGACCTGCTCTTCCATACTCATCGCTTTAAATCTAGTCATATTTGTGTTAGATTTTCTCTATAGCACCTCCTCCCAGTCCTGAGAACATTTTGTAAAGATTTTGTCTTCGAACTTATCATGTGCGTATGGCCAACATGAGGAGACTTGTGATGGATTCTGAAGTACTAGGCCTATAGGGTCATGTTTGCGAAATCATCCTATGGGGAATCTGTACTCCAACTGGATAAAACCCTCTTGTTTATCTTGCGCAGTATCCTTCACCATGTAAAACCTCATATGGAAACCATAGGGTATGAATGTTCTCTTCTTGTCTTTAACAAGAGTGGAATTATAGCCTTGTAGGATGGTTTGGTAACATATTTCTCCCACGATGAGTCAGTTTGGGATGTGAGTGGAGAGTAAATGTGGTGCGTTGGTGGCCCCAAACACTCTGATATAAGCCATGGTTTCCTCTATGTACTAGTGGCCTACTTTTGAGATCATTTTCTTGACCACTATCGAAAGTCTGGGCATTCTTTCTTAAAAATAATAAAATAGACCCGAGCTATAAATTCATCGCAGATGAGAGCATAAGATGTTTTGTACTTGTTTCCCACAAAATGATAAAGTAGACATGTACAGGTAGCTCAGGGACATGCCAACTTAGATTCATGCCTGTGAAGACGTTCCTTGCACATATTACATCTAGTAGGTATGATTCCATATGAAAATTAGGCGTTTCTCAATTATTTTGAAATGATTTCTCCCCAGTTGAAGTTGCTCCTGAAGATGGACATAGTGTACGCCAGGGGAATCCATGCCTATGAAAACTTGGAGTAATCCCTTTCCCCTTACAATCAGTAGATTAGATCCATTAAATAAATGTATGGCACCCTTAGGTGTGATTTTCCATACTAGTCGTTGCTCCAGTTTGTGAATTTTTTGTCTTCCTTCCGTCAGGAGGCCATCAATATGTCGGTGTCATGGAATTCATAGAATTTCACTACGAAATTAGTGTTTAACCACTCATCCGGGTCCCCGAGCTTGTAGTATTTCTAGAATTCCGTTGGGAGAAAAACATTGACGCATATGCCATTCTCATCATTAACAAGGCACTTCATTGCATCTGTATGGTTGATTATCCACCCTAGGTTCTCAATACAAGGAAAGACCGAGGTTTGAAAGGCTACCATATGTAAGCATGATCGTCAGAGTTTTGGGAAAACCTAGTCATCGAGCATCCTTGCATCTAGGTCATTGTGGGGAATAAA
Organism: Picea mariana; assembly: GCA_032191745.1. Classification (NCBI taxonomy): domain Eukaryota; kingdom Viridiplantae; phylum Streptophyta; class Pinopsida; order Pinales; family Pinaceae; genus Picea; species Picea mariana. The sequence goes on from JASDQU010374525.1 coordinate 146,356, forward strand.
TTCTGGGTAATCTTCCTGGTTAATCCTATTGAACAAATCTCCCCACTACGGGAGCATTATATTTGATCCAATTCTCGCCTCTATGTCCCAAAATGTAGGGGGCTAGGAAAAATCCTTCTTAGTAGACGTTTTCATGACTAACTCTAATTTAGTAACAAAATCCAATTGCCTCACAGCGCCTGGAGAAGATCCTTCACCGACCTCTTCTTCTTTCAATTTTGGTGCCCTTGGCGAGTGTCTGGTCATTGGCTTCCTTAAGGGAATTTTCCTGCAAAAAGAAAAGAGTTAGACACCGTCTTGCAAATATGATACTGATATATAACTAAAATGTGACTGTTGAAATGATAAAATCAACAGATACCTCTTATTCACATTAGCTTAACTTGGTTTTGAAATTATGAGAATCGAGTGCAACTCTTGAGACGCTCTTTTCGCTTCTTTGACTGCTCTAGGAATGAGAAACTTGTGTACATAATGTTGGGGTTCAAAATTGTCTTAGTAATTTAAGCATAGAGAATACTTACCTTTTCATATTAGTTCTTCAATTCAGGGCATAAGTGTGGTTTTACACAATCCATCACCAAGATCTACATTATGCTCAGGATTAAATGCAGTTGTAGGTTGGTGATGCAGGAGTGGGATACATGATGGTTCTTTTTATTGTTCATATAAACATTTCTCCCTCCTTATCATTTCTTCCATGGTTTTTGGGTGATCATACTGAATCTTGTCACCAATGGAAGGTGGCAATTCATTTAGATATCTCTAAATCTTCACAATCTCATACTTGATGAACAGAACATACTTCTGCAATTCCAAAAATCTTTGTTCATATTCATCAATGGTCATGCTACCCAGCTTGAGTTCAAAGAACTCTTTCATATTTCTATCATAATACCATTTAGTCAAGTATTTATTCTCGAAGTACCTCTTGAATTCTTTCAAAGTTATATCTTTTTCTCTAATGTGTTGTACCTACACAAGTTGATTCCACCAGATGGATGTCTTTCCCTTCAGTTGATACATTGCAATTATTCATTCTGTATGAGAGGAATAATTTTGTAGTTGGAAATATTTCCTCATTCCAAGAAACCATGTTTCGGCATCTTCCTCCTTCTTATGTTCTCCATCAAATGTAAGAGGCTTAATCTTATTCATTTCACCCTTCAGTTCATTCATTCCATATCTCCTATGCTTTCTGGTAGGAGATGGGCTTGAACTATTGTGTGCCCTTCTCTTGGAGCGACTTTGGGAGTGATGATGGTGTCTACCAACACACCTTGATCTTCTCCCCTTAGAAGTTTGGTGACTCCCTATTTTTCTCAAGTCACTCTCCTTATCCAACTTATTTTATATTCTCTCCAAACTCTTTAACAACTTTACGTTGAATTCACCTTGTTTTTCCTGAGTTTTCCTGAGCTTTCTGTTATCTGCTCGGCGAGTTTGGGCATATTTCTAAAAAATTTCAATGATCTTCCTCATATTTCCTTCCTTATCTATATCCTTTTCATGCCCATTGGAGTTCAATCCTTCAACTCCTAAGTGGATGTCCATTCCTTCTCTTTCGTTTTCTGAACTAGAAGCATTATGTGTCTCTTCCATTTCTTTTCACTCTGTGGCAATTCTAATCGATTTTGGCACTTGTCAAACTTCTACAATCACGTACAGACAACCAAAATTTGTTAGGCCATCTCTCCTTAACAAATTCCACACATTCAAAACCAATCCGATTTAAGAAAACCTTCTGATTTCATGAATCTTCCAATATATGCTCAACTCTGTAACATTTGGGTGATAGCCCCCTCTTTCTTAGTCCCCAACCCATGTGATCACGGGTCATGACCAAATGCTAAACTATTAGGTGCTACTGGGGTTTTCGGTCTTCGGAGATTTCAAGGCACACACAAATATCTCTTAGAGTTTCGATTATCGAGTTCGCAAAGTCGAGTGGATAAACGGTCCATGTTTACTGATCCGAAAAGATCTTTTAATGATTGTGGTTGAGTTATTATTTGCATGTGTTAATTAACCATTTATGAAGTTGAATGAAAAATGAAGGATTTAATGAAGAAGAATAACATCCATAATACAATATATAGATATGAACTGAAGCAATAAGAATAGAAAACCATAACAAGAGAAGTGATAACGGAGTTCGACACAAAATTGCCTATGTCTCTGGGCCTTTGTCTCAATGGGGGAGGCTTATTTATTTATGTTCAAATATCAATAAGTACATCGCAATAGTGCCATAAGGCTACAAGACTGATTTGTTCATGTTCTTCCAGATCTATATAACCAAGCAAAATAAATGGCACGCAAAATGGATGACCAGAGCTCCCAGAAATGGCTCGCAAGTGTCTGCTCCTCAACAACTTCCTTGCATAAAAATGGCTTTGGCTTGGCTTTGCATCAACATAAATCTCATGGCCTCAAACAATCCTAGTTTTTATATATCTCAATTTTCTTATCCTTCCCCAACTTCCTCCCAAAATCTGGGCTCAAAAAGAGCCCAATATCTCCCAATAATGGGCAAAATCCTCCATTAACAGGCCAAAAATCATAATAAAATCCAAAAACCATATAATAAACCCATTTTGCATATTAATTTTGGCTAAAGCCCCCAAAATGGGTGGGTCCCCCTATTATTCGTCATATGGAAATAGAAATTGGCCAAGCACTGGCCCTTAAGCCACGCTGGCACCTAGATATATGGTGCATTCCACGGGACCTGTGGGCTAAGGATATACCACCTCGCACAAGTATGGGGATAGCCCCTAGTTCATAAGATGGAGGGTGATGGAAACTTGTGCCTGGGTGGTTATACCTAGGTCCACGCCCCTTTTTCATCGTGGTCATACACCATAATATAACCATGGGCTGGGGCTTAGCCCTATCCCTTTTCCACCCACATATAAATACATTGCAATTTAAATAATTTTAATCTAGCTTGTCATAACAAGAAATACCATTGGCGAGTTGGTAAAGGAACTTTCCCAAGGCACTTGCCTCCTACAATAGGTCATGATTTTGAAACTCGTGAGCTCCAAAATACTTTTGATCAACCACCAAACGATGGGGTGCCACATGGCAACCCATGACTGGGCCATGTGGCACCAAACAACTTGTCGAGAACACACCACTTGTCCACATCTGATTGGATCTGTCATCTTCCCTGTCAACCTGCTACTATGTTGCCATGTGTCTCTATGCTACATCAGCATGCTGACATCATGTTGATGTCATCATTGACTTTTTTGCCAGTTTGACTGTTAACTTTTTAGTTGTTTGGGAAAACGGTCAGAGTGCAATAACTCTCGCATACAACATCCGTTTGAGAAAGTAAATATATGGCCAGAATCAGCACGATGAGCCGGTCGCAATGGAATTGGTTTCAGTAGATTCTAAGAACTTTCATTTTTTAGCCTTTTTTATCCCTATCAGTCTCTTGGATTCGATTCTAGATCACACCTCCCCACTAAAGGACCTTTTGGTCCCCAAAAGGTTACAAAAATGGACTTTGACTGATTACCTACTCATAACGAGAAAAACAAAACACAATGTTGTACAAAAATGATGTTATAACAGGTCATCATTTCAACATGTGTGATTACATTAATGGAAGCAAAATACAATGAAGTTGAGACATTCACTTCTAGAAAAACCAAGTGGCTAGTTTCTTTCCTTCACAATGTTCCTCTTGCTTCACTAGTAATCCTTTCTCCTTCATGAGTACATGAAAAATCCTTTTTTCCTTCCTTGGACGAAGCTCCGGATTAAGCTTCCAACAACTAGCCTTTTGATGTCCACTCTTGTTGCAAAATGTGCAATGAGTTTTTGGCATCCAGACCTATTTGATCTTCTCTTTCTTCCATTGTGGAGTTGATCCTTTATGTCATGTTTCCTTCCTTGTCGACATAGGTTTCCTATACAAATTTTTTCTCTTCCAACACTTGGCAACACGATGATTGGGTGAATGACAATAAGTACATGGATAATGATTCCACAAGTTTGGGATTACTTGATTATGCTTATTATAATCAAAAGGAGAATTGATAAAAACATGACCATTATACTTTCCATGTTGATCTTTGCTTTTCTTTGGAGACAAATTGCATTCACTACCACAATCCTGAAGTGATGCGCCATTACCTTTTGTGAAGTGTTCCTGCAATGTCTTAAGTTGGCCATTTGAAGCATTAATTGCTTCTGAAGTTTTGGAACCTATCTTGGAGGTTTCTCCAAGGTCCCCTTCGCCATATCCCAATCCCAAATATCAAGGCCTTTCCACAAACTCAATGGGGTTAAAAAATTCTTAAACTTTACATGCAAGGCCCTTCCCTTCTTCATAACCCATCTTGGTTAGTATTCTCAAACCTACACCTTTTGTATGTTTTTCGAATGCACCAAAACCAACTTGATG
>JASDQU010374526.1:11832-22446 GCA_032191745.1 Picea mariana
TGCTCTGTGCTTGTTCAAATCTGTCCTGATTGCAGCGAGGGATTCTTGGCCTTCTTTAAACTTTTGCTTGAACAATGGCAACAATTTGGTAGAAGTCTCCATGTGCTTCTCCATCTCTGCCATCCTCTGGTTAAACATATTAACCTATGCCTTCAAGCTCTCGTTCTCTTCTTGAAGCTCAACATCGATGGCCCTTAAGTCTTCCAACTTATCTTTGGTTGATTTTTTCATGTTGCAGTCTATAGTATTATGTTCAAAGTTTTGGAAGTTGTGTCTCCGTCAAGGATGCAACTATTGGGATACCATGTAATATGTAATCGAGGGATTTATAGTCCACTTGCTTCACCAACAAAAAACCTGTGTGAAATTAAATTTTTCTTTGTCTCTATCTCAGTTCTGTCTCTGAGTTGTGCATATGGTTCTTTGTCTCCTAGAGGCTACCAAGCCTCAGTTCTCTGCACACATATATTTGCACTTCAATATTCTTAGACCATTCTTACAACCAGTTTTAAATTAGGAAACAATGGAATGGGGGGGCACCTTGGTTTGGTGCTTGGATCATCCTTTCAAGCAACCAATCGTCGCTGGTAAATCCAGTACCAACATGCACCTCTCCTTTAATACTCCAACAACAAACAAAATATATTTCTATATCCATCATTCCAATCGGTAGTTTTTGCCAATACAATGACAAATATAATAAAATCTTTATCAATCAGAGGTCAAACCACTTAGAACAAAGATACATTGCTCCCACAATAGTGATAACATGTTCTAGCATTAAACAATGACGAGAACGCTCCAGTAGTAATAAATGACAACACTATAACCATTCATAGTATTCTCTACCACATGCCATTTAAAAATACAATGTGTTATTTCTACAGGACCCGGCCCAGGGTTGGTTCACTCACTCTAATAATTGTTGCCAAAGACAAAACTCTATTCAACTTATTCGCCACCTCACTCCAACCATGACAATCATGTTCAATATGACTGACTCTTCTGTAGAAACATTAGTATCCTGGATAGCATAGGATTTAACATCATATTCAATTGTGATATGTGTGGGCTATAGAGGAAATTCTCCAACGATGAAGGTGGATGTTCAGTGCTACAACTAGTGAGTCAATGAGGAAATTAGAAAAAAGGTTATAATTGACCCAAGGTGTTGAATCATGGGCATCCAGGAAAAAAATAGGATTCCATGGAGTGCCTCAGAGACAGTTCGAGGAAGTGGAATAATGAGGCATTACACCAAACRCTCAGAGATTAGGGTTAGGTTCTTAGCATGTCAACGATCTAGTGAAATGTAGTATAGTTTCTCCATGAGCTAAGGTTCACACATTGCTCTTGGACAATGAAGAGTGAGCATGTGGGGTCTCTTCTCTAGCTAGATTTCACACTCAAATGTTCKAACAACAAGAAGAACATGYGTGGAATATCTCCAAGCTAGGGTTTTGGTGTATGTACGTYGAGCAACAAGGGAATAATGGATGGGTTGCCTAGTTGTCAGTGTGGAGGCGTGGCACAAATAAACAATGAAATGGATGCATGGGCAACATGGGTTTGTTTGGGTGAGGCTATGGACAATGTGAGATGCTTAGCAGAGATGCAAATGCCCCAAAAAACAAACTAAACATCAGTATAGATTAAAATATCCTAGAAACCAGTTAAACAGTGTGTGGGCATTTCAATACATCTACTAGACATTAATAATTTGCAGTAGAGAGAGAAATAATGAACCCATGATAGAGGAATATGGTTTTATCAAGTTATCCAACAACTTCGGAAAGTTTACCATGGATCTTCCCTTGCGCAATGCATTCAACAATGGAGATTGGCTAACTGTTGAAATGGGTAAGCATCGTTTAAACAATTTTTGTCTCTGAAATAAACCTCTCACACAGTAAAATAAAAGATTATGCAGTGAATAACCTCCTCTAGTCAAATGAGATTGAGAGTATCCATTAAAGATAACCATTCATTTTTAATAGAACACATAGGAGAAATTGAACTAGATACTCATCACACAAAGGAAAAATAAACACACTAATGCACATTTGTTTTACCCTAGAACCCAACTAGGAAATGGTGCTTAATATTATTCTTTCTGTAATTTCATATACAATATGGAGAGTGAAGAAATAGGGAGAGATAGGGGGTAAGGGAAGGCAAACAACCATGGCTCTTCACTTCTCATTTGTTAGCCTTCTCTCCTATTCGTTTTCTTATCATTTTATTTATTTTTTCTTTAACTTTTTTGTTACATCCTTATTTGGCTTATTCGACGTTAACTTGCATTGTTTTACATGGCTTAGATAATATTGGTTGATTGTCAATCTATGTTGCAGGTACCGAGTCTTATCCATACTTTAATTCGAATCCATTTCAGATCACTTGTCTTTGTGGGATTTATTTTCTAATATAATTTCCTTTGAACTATAATGATAAAAAAATYATAATGATTTTGAAATTATGGAATAGAAATGGAATTTGCATTTATGAATTAGTTTGTTGTGTTAATAAAATTGGAGGATTATTTGATTTCATGCTTATGAAACTATTTTGATAAGAAATATTTGTTGTAGATGCTTCCTTCATGGGCTACATCCAACGTTGAAGAGGTTGCTTCAACTGGACTAAGAATTCATTTTTTTTTTTTAGCTTTTTGTAAGTTTATTATTTACACCCATATCATGTTCTCCCCATTTTTTTTACTTTACAATACAAAAATAAGCCAATGAAAAACAATAATCTTAAGTAGTTTGCAATTGAAATACAATAATGTACTCTTTCGAGTTAGATACATTGAAAAGAAAGATTTTCAAGACTACTCTACGAAAAGAACCATAAAATGAAAGCCAATTACTTTGGCAGTTAAACCAGGCGAAATTTCATGTTGTGACATTGTTTGGTTGAAAAACATATTTCCATTTTTCCCAAGGTTGATGATGCATTTTGCTTCTCTCTTTGTCTCCTTGTCTATGCATGGTCCTTCTCCATGCATATCTTCAAGTGTCCAATTAGGGTAAGTCAAGGCTAAAACCTTGTTTTGCCCAACCTAAGCATGATGTATGTGGAGATTTGAGCTTGTAGCTCCTCTTGCATAACTTAAATACATAGTCTATGTAGTATTTGGTATCCAGGTTCAAATCATTTTGGCATGGTTTAAAGCTGGAGCTTATTTCCCTAGAAGAAGTGGGTGGAGCTAGTAATTTTTCGATGTTTAATTATTTCTAGAGTGAAACTTTAATCCTTTTCCTCAAATTGTAAATATGAAAATGTTTGTCTTTATATGATTTTAAATTCTTAGGATAAATTTACTATTGATAGCATTTTGCATTGATTTCTTAAACCTATGGCCTCTTCAAAATCCTACAAAACTTTTGCAAAATGGTTAGCAATTTAAAGTTGAGCTTCGTAGAAGTATTGAATGGTTTCGGCATGTTCATTATATGCATTCATTTTATAAATAGGAAAACCCTTATTCTCTAGTTTTGTTTCTCAATGATTGAGTTCAATCATTCTTATGAAACCATTATAGTATGTATACCTAGTAGTGGTTGTTAGCAAACCAATACTCTCAGTATTTGAACATTTCATACATAGGTTGATCATGATTTTGTTTCATTGCGGCCAAGGTATTTGCTTTAGCTAATACAAATAGTATAGCTCCCTTAATGAGATTTGTGCCTTCTCTCATCCTTGATTTGCAAACAAATATAGAAAGTCCAAAGTGTTGGCTTAGCAATGGACTCCTTTTGGCTCAAAACCATTCCTGCGCATAACTTTATTAAGTTGAGCAAGCTTAAGTTTCTTGCCAATTATGTTTGTGCAACAACCAATATAAGAGATATATGTTAATATACTTAGAGAAATAGTCCATAATGTACATGGTGTTCACCCTTGGGTCATAAGTTTACTATAGGAGAAAGTCATGCATGTATTATTAACATAGTGCTATCGATTATGATAGTTGTGAGTTGTTGTAAAAATGAACAACATACAAAGCTACCTTGTAATTGTTCATATGAAAACATTATAGTATGTATACTTAGTAGTGGTTGATCACAAACAAATACTCTCATTTTTTGAACATTTCATACACAAGTTGTTTGTGATTTTGTTTCATTGTAGCCTATTAGATTTTCATTAGTTTCGTTAACATTAGATTTACCATAACATTTTTATCTTCTTTTAACATTCAATAATCATATACTGAAATATATAAGAAGCAAATAAACAAGCACAAGAGGACACAAAGATTTATCTTGGGAAAACCCCAAACTCGAGGAAAAACCCAACCAACTTTTCTTAGAGAGAATATTTCAATACAACCATGAACATGCTCTAATCACAAGAGAAAACCAACAATGAAGAACCAAATACTTATCTCTTCTTCTTGTCAAACCCTAGCGAGGGTAGACAATTGATTCACCACAGAACTAGTGCAAGATAGGTGAATCACTAGCATGCCACAAAATTGGCACAACTAGTAATTGCAGCTGCAGTTGCTACTACAACTGCAACTGCTACTGTAATTGCAGCTGCAGTTGCTACTACAACTGCAACTGCTACTGTAATTGCAACTGCTACTACAATTGGCACGAAGCAACTTGGCAACACCACACAACCTTAGCACAACTCTTCTAGAGATAGCGCACAAAAGAGATCACCAAGAACCACCAAGAATATCCTTCCCCAAGTGGGGTGCACTCTCCAAGAGAACTAAAGACCAAAAATAGCGAAACTGTAGTTGTAGTTGCAGTTGCAACTACCTAGTGCGCACTGCAGAAGGATACTTGTGTGCCTATACATATGAATTGACCCAGACTTGTATTTATACTAATCTAGGTGCCTGTCTGGGCTTATTATTCTAGGTTTTTATTATTTTTGTGGGCTGACTTCTCTTCATGGAAATTTATATTTCCACTTTATTATTATTTTTTGTGGGCCAACTTCTCTTCTGTGGTCTTCTATTTTACTTTATTATTTTCCAGGGTGTTCTTCATCTGTTCAATGGTCTTCCTTTGACTTCTTGGAATCTTCTTCTTCTTTAATAAAATTTGCCCAGACCGCAACTACTAAAACATCAACACTCCCTCTTAGCTAGGGAAGTATCTTTCCACGATGTCTTCATCTAGTAGTCCACTAACTACTCTGCAATCAACTAGTAGCACACAACTACTACCATGCCATMAATAGTTCAAATCATTTGTCACAGTCTCCAAGACTATGTTGCAATCATCCAGTAGCACACAACTACCCATACTATTCAGTAGTACACAACTATTGTCGTAGTCCAGTAGTACACAACTACTGTCATAGTCCTCCTGACTGTGTTGAGATCAAACAGTAGCACATAGCTACTAYCGTGCTCTCTAGCAATCAACTAGCAACATAAAGCTACCACCATGTTGTCACGACTACATAGCAATAAACTAGTAGCACTAAGCTACTACCATGCTATCMTGTAGTCTCTCATGACTATGAAACAATCAACTAGTAGCACTAAGCTACTACCATGCCATCAACCATAGTCATGATATGCAATCCACTAGTAGTCGTAATACTACTACCATGCAATACAATAGTATTCATAACTACACAACAATCAAATAGTAGCACTAAGTTACTAGCATGCCATTAGCCATAGTTATGATCTCTGTGACTATGCATCAATCAACTAATAGCACACAACTACTACCATGCCATCAACCATGGTCACAAACTCTATGACTATGCATCAATCAACTAGTAGAACATAAATACTACCATGCCATCAACCATAGTCATATCCTGCAATCAACTGGTATCTACAAAAACTACCACCATGCAGTCCAACAGTCTCTATGATTATGCAACAATCAACTAGTAGCACACAACTACTACCATGCCATCAACCATAATCATAGTCTGCAATCCCTATGACTATGCAAAAATAAGCTAGCAACACACAACTACTACAATGCAATCATCCATATTCATAGTCTCTATAGCTATGCAACAATCAACTAGTAGCACATACGTACTACAATGCCATCAACCATAGTCATAGTCGATGTCTCTATAACTATGCAACAATCAGTTAGTAGCACACAACTACTACAATGCCATCAACCAAAATTATAGTCTCATCCAATAGCACAAAACTACTCCCATAGTCCTCACGACTATGCGTGTGATGTTTCTTCTCTCATCAGGTCTGAGAGTGCATTACCACCTCAGTCACCTCACATGACTGATCTAGGGAACCCTTGGCCAKAGGGGTTAGCCGTCATGAGGAGAAACARCACACCTCCCTCTCAATGAGGGTGGACATTCTACATCACGCCAAKCTTGTCTCTGAAGTACTCATACTTCACTCTAGACAAAGGATTGGTGAGAATGTATGATATCTTCTCATCCATCGATATGCACTGGATATCYATAGCTCCTCTCTGCACCATGTCTCAAATGTAATGATATTTGATCTCTATGTGCTTTGACTTGTCATGAAAGACAAGGTTTTCTGAAAGCCTCATGCAACTTTGATTGTTACAATGTATCAAAGTTGGCTCCAATTCTAGATCAAATATCCCTGCAAGCAACTTCTGAAGCCACACTACTTTAGAGCTTTCCAAACTAGCTGCGATATACTCTGCCTCTGTTGTACTGAGTGCCACTTGTTAGTGTGTATAAATGTACAAAGTCAAACCATCTTGTTTTGTTTATTGTTGAGTCTTGAGGGAATGCTATAACATGTACAAAGGTTTACTCAGGATTTCAAATCAAAATCGTACCTTTAAGGGACTTGCAACCAACTAGTTTAAACTTCGCTGCAAAAACTCCTAGCATTTTTCAACGCCCAAACTGTCAATGTCAAATCACTGCAAAATTACCCTATCTCCATAACGGTAAGAAATCATGGGTTTTGAGTGTAGGAGTCAGTACTGTCACCGTGGAAAAGTAATGTATTAAGTTATTTCCATTTTAAAATTATCAAAACCCTGTTCGCTGTGAAATTGCTTCCTGTTGCCAAATTTCTGGTTCGCTACGAAATTTCCTGTAGCAACAATTTTGTAGCGAAATTGTATTTTCATCATATTTCCCAAACTGTGAACTGGGTTTTGCTCAAATTATTTGTGGAGGAGAATTATAATTTTGTTAACTTTCTAACCAAAAATCAATCCGACCCAGATTACCATTTGAGATCAAATTAAAAAATATCAGCTACAGAATTTTAGATAGTTTTTGCAGCGAGTTGTCACGAGGATGCTGCAAAATTACACAATCAGCCTAAGATAAAGTCTATTTGACTGTCAACTTGAATGGAGCATACCAAGTCACCATGGAGACTCGAAGACTTGTTTATTTTTCCTTCAAATAATGTGATTTGTTACAATTTGTATATATTAGTTAGCTAAAAACCAAACCCTAAAATATAGGAGTATGTTGTAATTGGTTATTATTCAGTTGTAACTCCTTCTAAATTTGGAAAACCTAAATATTTCGACCCTCTTGAGCTAGAATATAATGTAATCCTATATATGATGAAAGAAAGGAGGGTGAAGAGGTTCGGGACTTGAGAAAAAATACTTCTTGGACATTGTGTATTAAGTTTTGATGTTAATGAAAAGCTTTAGATAACCAATCATCCCTTGATTGAGTTATAACATAGAGAGCCCTATTTGGATTGGAAGGGCTAGCTTCCAATCTGCAAGTTGGTTTGTGGTTACCTCTAATTTTTCCTCTCACAACCAAGGAAAATTACAGAGTGATAACATTTTGGTGTCGTTGTTGGGGAGCAAAGGAGAAATCTTCCCTGGGAAAGAATGACAAAGATCCAGATCTGATTGCTGATGGTGAGTGGTAGTCAGACACAAAGAGGTTGTGCATCATTCAGTTGGCGACTCTACTGCCAAGATAGTCCAAAATTCAAAGAATCACTAGAGACTCCATTGTCTGAAGATGGATTCTCAATCTATAAGGTATGCTCCTATGAATCATGCTCATATTCCTGGTTTTCCAAATCGCCTTCCTCGTATAGATAGGCAGATATATTTTCCAAAATTCAAAGATCGGGAAGGAGATGATGTTGCTTTTCATTTGGTCAAATTTCACATGCACATACATAGGCTAGGGGTTGAATTGCATGAAGACTACTTGATGGAGATGTTTATGGTAACCTTAGAAGAAAAGGCAAGATCATGGTATGAGAGGTTAAGACCTGCTAGTCTTTATTCCCTTAAAGATTTCTATTCAGTATTTTGTAAAAATTATAAAGAAAGCTACCCTTCTATAGTGTTGGTTGAAAACTTCTGTGGAAATCTTGAAAATCGTTTTCAACACATGGGAATTGATGTTGATGAAAAATACTTAATGGATGAAGAAATCAAGGAAGCCCTGTTTGAATTATCTTATCATCAGAAGGACCAGGAGGAAATGTTAGAGACTAGCTGCCATCATATTCAAGAAAACTTCCAACAAATAGTAGCTTCCCTCTTAGCTTAAAATGAAACCGAGAAGGATTTTAATGATGACAGTCATGTTCCATCCTCTAAGTTTGATGAAAATTTGCAGCARCCTTTCCAGTATTTATATAATCAAGAGTATGAGGATAATCATTCATACRTTTCTTCAGATTGTTCATTTTCTGAGTTTTTGTTTCATGAACAAACTTGTGAAGATCAAAATGAGGTTTCTGTTGAATTGCATGGAGAAAGATCTCTGGATATTCATCATGCACATGCGATAGATGTTGTTGTTCAAGAACATACAAAATCTTTTTACGATGCAGATGATGTGAATGATAAGAAAGAACAAAATGTTGTCATTTATTTTAAGAATGATCTTGAAACTGAAGGCAAAGAACAAGAAACAACAATTAAAATGAAATTGGTCCTTTTCCTTTTGCTCATCATCAAGAAATAATATTTTTTCATGTTTTTGAAGATTCTTTTGCCAGTCTGTTGCAATCATCAAAAAAAGTGAACTTTGCAGTATTCCTGGACCAAGGATATCAGTTTCAGTTGGGGTTTGAGTTGCTATTTACTGAGTTTTTCTTTCTACTTAAGGAAAGTGTGACCATAATTAAGTAAAGTAACCATTTACTTACATGGTTGCATTAGAGTTTTGAAATCACTTGATATTGCAATTGTTTTCATCAACTTAGAGTAGGAATTTGTTTGCAAATAATCTCATATGAATGAGCATATTTCAGCATTTCAGTTTTCAGTGTGCCCTTGGATTGTATAGTTATTTTAACCAGTAAACTCTTGACATTCAGTTTGCAGTCTTGTTTTCAGTTTGGGATTGGTTCCAGGTTTGCATCATTGATCTCAGGTACATGAGCAAAGAATGGTTTGAATGGATAAGGCACTCATCTGTTGGTTCTTTGCTACCTCATAGGGAGGATATCATCCCCATTGAAGCCCATGTTAGTGTGTATAAATGTACAAAGTCAAAACATTTTGTTTTGTTTATTGTTGAGTCTTGAGGGCATGATATAACATGTACAAAGGTTTACTCAGGATTTCAAATCAAAATCGTACCATTAAGGGACTTGCAACCAATCACTTTAAACTTCGCTACAAAAACTCCTAACATTTCGCGGTGCCCAAACTGTCAATGTCAAATCGCTGCAAAATTAGCCTATCTCCATAACAGTAAGCAATCATGGGTTTTAAGTGTGGGAGTCAGTACTGTCCCTGTGGAAAAGTCATGTATTAAGTTATTTCCATTTTACAATTATCAAAACCGTGTTCACTGCGAAATTGTTGCCCGCTGCAAAATTTTTGGTTCGCTGCGAAATTTCCTGTAGCAGCAGTTTTGCAGCAAAATTGTATTTTCATCATATCTCCCAAACAATGAACTGGGTTTTGCTCAAATTTTTGTGGAGGAGAATTATAATGTTGGTAACTTGCTGACCAAAAATCAGCCTAACCTAGTTTACCATTTGAGAGAAAATTAAAAAATATCAGGTACAAAATTTTAGACAGTTTTTGCAGCAAGTTGTCACCAAGATGTTGCAAAATTACATAGTCAGCCTAAGACAAAGTCTATTCGACTTCCATTTGGAATGGAGAATACCAAGTCACCGTGGAGACTCGAAGACTTATTTATTTTGGCTTCAAATACTGTGATTTGTTACGATTTGTATATATTAGTTAGCTAAAAACCAAACCCTAAAATATAGGAGTCTGTTGTAATTGGTTATTATTCAGTTGTAACTCCTTCTAAATTTGGAAAACCTAAAGATTTCAACCCTCTTGATCTAGAATGTAATGTAATCCTATATATGATGAAAGAAAGGAGGGCGAAGGGGTTCAGGGAGAGTAAAGGAAAAAAATTGATTATGCATGTATGATTTTCTTAGCTTAATGATATTATCAGAACAAGAGTACTTAAATTGATTATTCAGAGATTCATGTGGTATGTTAGCTTAGTATGTGTTTCTTTCTTGTGAATGTTTTCCTTTTATAAATTATTCATTGATATGTGTTTTCTTCAGTACTCGAATGAAAATAATGAATTAGAGTTCATCTATGGTGCTCTAATTTCACTGCATTCAAGTATTTTAACCATTTTCCTCTAAATTCAATGCAGAACTCATTCATTGTTAGATGCTCT
>JASDQU010374526.1:51159-64997 GCA_032191745.1 Picea mariana
GCCCATAAACCAACATGAAAGGTTGTTGATTATTAAAATTGCAACAAGGAATTTCTCCCGCCAAGTATTGCTAAAGCCTATTATTTAAACTATGATAATGATATATAATACTAGTAGGTGGGACCCCCTTGTAGAATGGAGGCTCGGAGATAGTCATATCACACATTTTATGTTGCTGTTTCGATGCTTCTTATAGGGTCTTATATGGTTGACGATGCAATCTTGGTTTCTCTTTTGAAATAGTGACAGGTGGATGATGCATTTTATTGGATGTTATGTTATTCAAAGCTTTAATTTTATGTTATGATTGGCATATATTTGCAGTTGTTATGTTTAAAAATGTCGCCACGATTATTACCTAGCTACACATGCACAATAAATATGTTAGTAATGATGTAAACAAAAGAAAAAGGATGAAACTTATAAAAAAATCCTAGAAGAAGGGATCTATGTTATTCTAGGAATCATGTGCAAATTAAATGGAAACAAGTTAGTGTTAATCCTAACTATTAATGGTTGTTTAGTGTCTATGTTATTTTCATTTGAGTTATATTGGGAGCATTTGATATCGAAATACATATGGTATGGTATGGAATTTTGGAAATGGTTAATTTGAATGTTTTGGGTGGCGCATTTGGAAAGCAATGTGGTCGCAGATTTCAATGGTTTGGAAATTAATGCCATGGTTAAATGTATTAGTGAGGGTTGGTTGTCGTGTGATTCGAAATTGAATGACGAGGAGATGGAAGCGACGTGAAGTAAATACACATCACTCCATACTTCCCCCATCGGGTCGTCACCCTAGTATGGTTATTGCTGCATTCCAATTTGTTGGTGGTTAATCTCCGAGATCCAAGCCTGGGAAGGAAACGCTCAACTAGCTCGCCCCTTTTAAGCTAACAGTTACAGGTATGGTTCTTTTTCACCCATCCATGAATTATGCTCTGTGTATGAATGAATGATGGCTCAGTAATGCTTGGGTTTTTGTTTTCCTGAGATTTGAAACTGTGTAAATGCGTGGCTTTTCTTTCTGGAATGACTGTGTGGTTATTCGATTTGCAAGTAAAATATTTGGTTTGGTTGAGTTCTGCATTTGGTGGTTGTTCTATTTTATGCAGGAGCATCGCTCCACCTTAGAAACGTGTCATCTAGACAACACATTCAAGCACATTCAAGGAGGGGAGAGGGGCCATCCCTCTCATTTTCCCCTCATTTTCAAATTTCAATTTGTATTAAATGCAATTAAATATTGTAAGGCTTGGCAGAGTCGAGTCATGCCTTTGTGAAGATAGGAGATAAGGTCACCTTTAATGGCTAACAGGATGATAAGATCTATATCCAATTCGGACTAGATTGCCATTGAATGTAATTAAATGTAATTAATGAGAGTAGGTAGCTTGGAGGGAGAGATCGAGGAGCCCCTCTTTTGTAAAATATCTCTGTATCTGATTTCATGAGGACAGGTAAGGATAGATAGGAAGAATAGAGAAGAAGGAGGAGAGAACTGAGACTTTGTTGCAGTCCAGTCTTTGTAAACATCTATATAGACATTCAAAGATAACACAAAACATAGTTTTTTCTACATATGATTCTGTTCTTTTATATGTTTATGAATGAATGTTATATGTATGAGTTTATGTTGTGGATGTGTATGAATCGTTTCCATCTACAGGGTAAAGATAGATTCTACTATATTTGAGAGTTTGTTGGAACTGTTCTAGGTTCTTTAGGCTAAGTGCAAGGAGTGCAGGACATAGTGTGAAAACTATGCGAGCCAATGCAAGGAGTGTGCATATGAACTCTGTTTTGAGTTCAGGAGAGAACATGCCAGGAGGGCACACCAGAATATTTACAGACTCAAGGAGATCCTCAGAGTTACTGAATACTCTGGAGGAAAGATTGTGCATAGAAGGCACAAAACAAAGAACAAAATCACTGAAGATTTTGTAGAGCTCTTCCAGGAGGGCATTGAGCAGGTGCAAGGAGTGCACAAAAGAACTTTGTTTCAAGTTTAGAGAGGAGATAAGTGTCAAGGAGGAGGCACTCATAGAGTTGCTAAAAATTCTGTAAGCTCAGCAAGGAGTTCTTTGAGAAGGAGGTTGCCAGGAGGGCACGAAGAATTCCTTTGAGAGAAAGCGGAGGGGTCGAGACCCTTTTAGAGTTCTGAGTCAGTTAAAAATATCAGAAGAGAAAGTGCAAGGAGTGCACGTAAAATCATAATTATTCCAATTCCAAAAGCTTAGGTGAGATAGCATTCCCATAAGCAAGTGATACCTAGGATAGTCGGGCTCGCAGGAGAAAAGATCAAAGGCCGCAGCCTTTAACACTTACAAATTTTCCCAATTCGAGAGAAATTAAAAACTTAGGAGGAGGAGAAACAACTATTTTCAGATCAGCTGCAGAGGAAGAGATATAGGTCATTGAATCTCACGTCCAGATAGGAGGAGTGTGCAGAGGAGAGGAACAGATCCCATACATTGGATCTGAGCGCGTAGACCAACAACCGTTGGATCCAGAGGTAAGTGCACAAGACTTAAATCTTTTGAAAGTGCGCATGAGAGAAGACTCATGAAGTCCTGAAGTTTAGAAGCCTATCAAAACCATCCATCATTCAGGGAGAAAGGTGGACGTAGATCCAAGAGTTCGAGAATTCGGACTTCGAAATATTTGCAAGGAGAACATCTCAAACTTCGTGAATAGCGAAGTGCGGAGTGATTATGGATCATCAGATCCAGAAGAGCACGTGGAAGAGATCCATACACTCTAGAAAAAGAGGAGTAATGTAGGGGAGTGTTGACTTTACAAAGTCATAAGCCACTAAGAGATCCTATTCGTTGGTTGGAAGGTGGGGACATGGCAACAGATTAATGAATTTGTGGATTCGCGATTCGGAGAATTTAAAAGGAGTATAAGTTGAAACTCTTGAATTCGAAGAGATGAAGTCCCAAAGTGGAGGTAGAGTTGTTGATCAGGAGGCATCATATGACATAAGAAGATCAATGGTCACACTTGATTGTAGGGGAAGAACATGCTCATTCTTTAAAATTCTTAGAGCGGGCCACAATTGAAACCACAGTTTCGCCAAAAATGATACATGGCACTTCGTAGTGAATTGTGGGGAGAAAGGTGGGTTGATCTCAAACCACCCTTGGTCACACCTGCAATCACATATTTACATGAGTTCTTAGCCCAGGGCCACATGCAGGGAGGGGATAATAAAAAAGGAGCTAGCACTTGAATTCGATATTTCCAAAGCGTGCAGGAGGAGCTCGCGGGTATCACAGGACCTGTGCCTAAGGAGATAGGGGCCTTGTGTAAAGTCATTTTGGGTTCAATCACAGGAACCAAAGAGATAATCTATATCATTCATCAAAGATCCTTGACTGGGAGGTCGTATAACCCCCAGGAGGGGAGGGGGCCTGCATTAGGTGGCATCAGAGCACAATTTTCGTCTGTAGATTTCAGACGAAAGATATGAAGGAGGTAATATGGTAACATCAAATGGTACCAAAATCTTAGAATTTGTCTCTAGATAGCAGGAAAATAAGGTGAAGGTAAAGACATAGTATTGATGCTCTGTGTGAAAGATTGTTGCAAGTGTGCAGCAGTAAATTAAATAGTTAGGTGAGCTATAGGAAAAGTTGGAGATGCTCTCGGAGGAAGAGTAATCCACATACTTGCAATAAGGGCAATAAGAGGGTGAAAATGGCTACTGAAGACCAAGAACATGGTCGAAGAGAAGGCCACCAGTAGAAAAGCAATCCAGAGATGGATCTGGAGCTCATAGAGATAATAGCAAGGATGGAACAGCTAGCATTGAAGATGCAACAGGAGGCAAATGTACATTGGAGGTACAAATGGCCTCTGAATAGGAAGGCAAAATGGCCTCTTAAAAATTTGTTGGTCAGAAAGAAACAACATGTAGTAAGGAAGTGGTTGAGGCATGTTGAAAAACTCATTGACACAGAGGAGGAAGTGGTTTACATTTGTGAACTAGAAGTTGGAAGAACCCACAGTGATGAGGAAGAGAGATCGTCAGAGGATCTCATAAACTTCCAGGTGGGCAGAGATGGACTTTCAAGTTGTCAGGTGGGAAATGGAGATAGGTCTGTGGAAGACCTCATATACTGCCAGAGGGGCAATGCTGAAAGTTTAGATTGCTAGGTGGGAAATGAGATGGGATCAATGGATAATATCATAGAATTTCAAGAGGAAAGCAGTGGAAATTCATATTGCCAGGGGGCAATGAGATGGGATCAACTGATCTCATAGACTGCCAGGTGGGTAGGAGAGAAATCCCAATTTTCTAGGTGAGAAAGGGAAGTAGAATGAGACTGTCTGAAAGTCTTAGGAGCTCATAAGTGAGTTCATATCCTCAATGAGTGTTGATAGATGAATATTCATGTGGGTTTGCAGACCATGTGAATGAATATGATTAGAAGTTAAATACTTCCACCATCGAAGAGGAAGATCAGAGGTGCATTCTGATCATTGGGGGTATCACGAAATTCCTGCCAAGGAGACAAGAAGAGGCTAGCATATGTGTTGAAGGTGTAGCAACAGAAATACATCTAGCAGAGACTATCAAAGAGAAGGAGGAGAAGGAACAGACACTGATGTTTTCCTCAGCAGAAGGAGAAGAGCATTCAGCAGAATTGCTCAAAATTTTCATCCAGGAAGATGAACATGAGACGACTGCAGCACTGAATCATGTAGCATAAGAAGAAGCAGACAACATGGATTTTGTTGATATGTGTGAAGAATTGGAGGCCCTAGAGAGAAGGGTGGTAGTGCAAAGTTAGCACATCCAATAGGTTAAGTTGGAAACAGGTGGAGGAGCATACCAGCCCAAGGAGAAGCTGGAGGAAGATGGAAATATGCCAGCAAGAGAGCTAACAGAAGCCAATCTGTCAGAGGAGATAGTTGAGCAGCATCTCAGTGATGAGACTACAGAATTGGAGTCTGCAGTAGGGTGGCAAGCTAGTGCCACAAGAGAAAAATTCAGCAAGGGATATCAAGATGGTCTACCCATTGATAAGGAGGAAGTGCAGTAGAGAAAACTACATAAGAATATCCAGCCAATAAAACACCTAGACAAGGAAATATAGGGGATAAGGAGGCTGATGTTGAGGTCATCACAAGAAGCAGTCAGCAAGAGAAAGTTGAACAGAGGAGAACCTACAACAATAGCAGGGAAGAAGCAACAACATATGCAACAACAACAAAGCAGTGGAGAAAGAGGACAACTCCAAGGGAGAATTTGGGATTCAGGGGGATTTCAACACTGGGGAAGAGGATCTCATGAGTAGGAGTTCATGAATTTTTCCTAGATGTGGAGTATGATGTAGGAGCATTGCTCCACCTCAGCAACGCGCCAACTAGACAACACATTCAAGCACATTCAAGGAGGGGAGAGACATCAGCCCTCTCATTTTTCCCTCATTTTCAAATTTCAATTTGTATTAAATGCAATTAAATATTATAAGGCTTGGCAGAGACAATTCATGCCTTTGTGAAGATAGGAGATAAGTTCACCTTTAATGGCTAACACGATGATAAGATCTAGATCCAATTTGGACTAGATGGCCATTGAATGTAATTCAATGTAATTAATGAGAGTAGCTAGCTTGGAGGGAGATCTCGAGGAGCCCCTCTTTTGTAAAAGATATTTGTATCTTATTTCATGAGGACAAGTAAGGATATATAGGAAGAATAGAGGAGAAGGAGGAGAGAACTGAGACTCTATTGGAGTCCAATATTTGTAAACATCTATATAGACATTTAGAGATAATACAAAAAGAAGTTTTTTCTACATATGATTATCTATGTTTATATGTTTATGAATGAATGTTATCTGTATGATTTTATGTTGTATATGTGTATGAATTGTTTCCATCTTTAGGGTGAAGATATATTATACTATCTTTGAGAGTTTGTTGGAATTTTTCTGGGTTCTTTAGGCTAAGTGCAAGGAGTGCGCGATAGAGTGTGAAAACTCTTTGAGCCAACTCAAGGAGTGTGCATCTGAACCCTTCTTTGAGTTCAGAAGAGAACGTGCTAGGAGGGAACACCAAAATATTTATAGACTCAAGGAGATCCTCAGAGTTACTGAATACTCTGGAGGAAAGATTGTATCGAGAAGGCACAAAACAAAGAATAGAATCATTGAATTTTATGTAGAGCTCTGCTAAGAGGGAATTGAGCAGTTGCAAGGAGTGCACAAAAGAACTCTATTTTGAGTTTATAGGGGAGAGAAGTGTCAAGGAGGAGGCACTCACATAGTTATTGAACACTCTGTAAGCTCAACAAGGAGTGCTTTGACCAGGATTTTTCCAGGAGGGCACGAAAAATTCCTTTGAGAGAAAGCGGAGGGGTTGAGACCCTTTTAGAGTTCTGAGTCAGTTAAAAATATCAGAAGAGATAGTGCAAGGAGTGCACGTAAAATTGGACTTATTCCAAGTCCCAAATATTAGGTGGGATATTGATCCCATAATCAAGTGATACCTAGGGTAGTCAGGCTCGCAAGAGAAAATATCAACGGTTGCAGCCTTTGACACTTACAAATTTTCCCAATTCGAGAGAAATTTAAAACTCAGGAGGAGGAGAAACAATTTTTGTCAGATCAGCTGCAGAGGAAGAGATCTAGGTCATTGAATCTCACGTCCAGATAGGAGGAGCATGTAGAGGAGAGGAACAGATCCCATCCATCGGATATGAGCGCATGGACCAACAACTGTTGGATCCAGAGGTAAGTGGACAAGACTTAAATATTTTTAAAGTGCGCAGTAGAGAGGACTCATGAAGTACCGAAGTTCTAAAGCCTATCATAACCATCCATCGTCTAGGGAGACAGGTGGAAGCATATCTGAGAGTTCGAGAATTCAGAATATTTTCAAGAAGAATAGCTCAAACTTCAAGAAGAGCGAAATGCAGAGTAATTCTGGACTATCAGATCCAAAAGATCATGTGGCAGAGATCCATACACTCCAGAAAAAGAGAAAGAATGCAAGGGAGATTTGAATTTATGAAGCCAGAATCCACAAAGAGATACTAGCCATTGGTTGGAAGGCAGGGATGTGGCAACAGATTAACGAATTCATGGATTCATGATTTGGAAAATTTGAAAGGAGTAGAAGTTGAAACTCCCGAAGCCGAAGAGCGGAAGTATCGAAGTAGAGGTAGATCCATTGATTAGGAGGCATCGTGTGACATCAGAAGATCAACGGTCACACTTTATTGTGAGGGAAGAACATGCTCGGGCTTTAAAATTCTTGGAGTGGGCCACAATTGAAACCACAATATCGCAAAAAGGATACGTGGTGCTTCGTAGTGAATTGCGGGGAGAAAGGCGGTTTGATATCAAATCACCCTTTTCTGTACCCACAATCACATATTGATGTGAGGTCATATCCCAAGGCCACATGTAGGGAGGGGATAATGAAAAAGGAGCTAGCACTTGAATTCGATATGTCAGAAGCACGAAGGAAGAGGTCACTGGTATCACAGGACCTGTGCCTAAGGAGATAGGGGGCGCCTGTGTAAAGTCGTTTAGGGTTCAAGCAGGGGACCCGAAGAGATAATCCAACTCATTCATCGAAGATCCTTGACCGGGAGGTCACAGAACCCCCAGGAGGGGAGGGGGCCTGCATCACTGTTGGAGAAAATCATAACGACTCTATCTGGTTTTTGAGTGGATATGGGTATTATCACTCTATGTTTTGGTGGAGGCTTTCGCTCTGTTTATCCTTGTTGGTCACTTCCTCACAGTTATGAGGGTAACCCTGTCCAGTCGTATTCGGGTTATTATGTGGTTATTGTTTATGTTTTTTGGACTACCTTGTGTTCGCTATGTATTTTCCATAGTCATGGTCGTGGGTTTATTCACATGGTCGTGGGCTTATTTTCATGGTCTTTGCATCAACATATCTAAGAAGTCGGTTATAGGGTGGCCACTATGCCAAGATATATGTTTTATTTTTGTTGGGTGATATAATTTATGCCTCAGCTCTGCGTTCCCACTCGCATTGTTATCCATTGATTCGGTTCTTGAGAAATGGACAAAGGTGTTGAGAACTCAACACACCCTAAAAATCCTATGTCATCTTTTCACTTTTTGGGTACCACTTGATCTTTTCATTTTCTGATTCGACTATATTTTGAGAAATGTTTGGCTTTGCTTATTATCTTGACTCTCATTATCTTTCCAGGTCTGTTTGAACTTATGAAACCCCATGACTTAAAAATCCTTAATGCTTGAATAAAGAATAAAAAGCCAAGACACTTCACCCGACACACTCAGTTTCAACATCGAAAGGAATTCAAAGATGGAAAAGAACCGCTCGAAAAACCTCAGTCACCGAGCACCGATCTTCATCGGTATCGGCAAAAGGAAGTTTTGTTTTATGACAAGTATTTCATAAAGATATCGTCGATAGCCGATACTCGTCGACATCGATAAAATACGAGGGAAATAATCATTAACCAAGAAATAAAAGAGATCAATGATAGTCGATGCACGATGTGCTTATCGAAACTGGGCAAAGCCTAAAAATATTACCACAGACATTTTGACCGCACTAAAAGATACTCCTGATCACCGATCCCCGATGCATTTTCGGCATCAGGACTTCTGCGAAGAAGTTAATACGAAGAAAAAAGAAACATGTGGTAGACTTATCGTCGATCTTTGACCCTGGATACTTTTTGGCATCGATAAGAAAAGGTTTTTTTAGAATGCATAACTTAAGGAAAGTCCCGACTCCGATTAATACATGTGAATTAGGTCACCAGTCTTCAACGCCATGTGTCTTTGCTAGATTGGAGAACCATACGGTCTAGTTTTACCCCGAGTCATTCTTGGTTCCCTAGGTCCAAGTCACACCTCTGAGTCATCTTTTCCATGACAACATTGTACGATGAGATTGATTGGCGTCGGATATTTTTTGAGAGACATCAACGAAAAATGTTCAAAGCGCATCCCCGATTCCCAATCCACCCACTAAGAAAGCGACACGATGGGACGTTTTAGCATTGGATATGATTAGATTTTGAGAATTTAAGGGTCTAATTAATACCAAATCCCGCATTAGTTGCTACCTCGTACACAAATCAAAATAGTCATTTAAAAGCACCGATAAACCACATCACCCCCGTGCCTCTATCGTCAACCCACGATGAATTTAAGTTGCAGATATTCGATAGTAGATTTGTTTAAATTGCACTCATCGCCCGAATTGAATGGTTGATGTGACACAATAAATTCTTTACTGGTTTAAATTATATTGATTTGTTTTAAGCATAATCATTCTGCGCATAAGGAAATTCAAAGCATCCGGAGAAGTGAGATGAGCAATTCGAAAACTGTATAGATCCCGTGAGTATCAAATAACCAGGTTTAGCAAGCTTTACTGGTATGCATCCAAGTATGTGGATTTTACATGTTTACACTTCATATATTTTTTATCCTGTTTTGTTCTTCACACAGTCTCTGAAGGTTTAGTTTGATTGTAGGAACAATGCCTCCAATAAAGCCAACCACTATATGATCGTCGAGGGCGCCAAATATGAAAGAACCAGATTTGGGTGAAGGTTCCTCTCCAAGGGTCGCAAATAAATTGGAATACATTCCAAGACCAGAGCCTATCATCAAAATAATGAAGAAGAAGGTTTTTAATCGGCCTTTGGCTTTTGGAGATACAGAGGCAAGGACAGGGTCCAAGGCGACACTCCCACATTGTGGAGAGCTCTTTAAAAATATCAATCGAGAAGAATACCTGGAATATATCCCACACAACGACCCAGATGTGAGGGCGTGTGATGACGAGGTGTTTATGAATATCCGATGGTCATACCTACACATGGTAGCAAGCAAAACCCCTGTCTTTCCCTGTATAGAAATTCTGAAGTGGTTCATCAACCACACAGATACATGGAAGTGTTTAATCAATGACGACAATGGTGGGTGTTTCAGGGTCTTCCTTCCGGTGGAGGTAAAAAAATATTACAAACTCTGAGACCCTGAGGAATGACTGAATACATATTTTTTCATGAAGTTCTACTAGCGCCATGACACCATCTAGGTGATGGCCTCATGGTGGAGGGAAGACAAGAAATACACCAATCGGAGCACCGGTTGGTACCAGATGAATGACTTAAGGGAGACATACATCAACTTGATGGCTCTCATCTGCCAATTATATGGGGAGAAGGACTGCCCCAGATTTTCAGAGGCATGGATGCCCTTAGCTTACACAGTGGAAATTTTGGGGAGAGGCTTCAACTCGGGAGCCATCATTTCTAAGCAACTGAGCATCTACATACAACAAGATCAAACATCAAAGGAAGGAGAGACACCATCCTTCTACATGGCTTCATATTTACTTGATGTCATGTGCACCAGAAACATTTTCATCGGAATGAACCTGAGCTAGCACGTCAGTACATAGCTATCGATCCACGTATATTTCAGCATCCTATGGGAGAACAAGTACAATAAATCTTACTCCCTCATCTGTGATGAATTCATTGCATGCATTTATTTCATTATTTTTAAGAAAGAATGCCCAAAACTATCAGTTGCGGCCAAAAAGATGATATAAAAGTAGGCCACTATTATTTCGATGAGAAATATACCTACATTAGGGTGTTTAGGTCTATCGAAGGACCACACCTCCTACTAGTGCATGTCCCTGACCGACTTGTAGTAGGGGAGATATGATACCAGACCATCCTGCAAAACTACAATGCCACTTTGGTCAAGGACAAGAAGCGGGTGTTAATAACTTATGGTTTCCATGTAGGATTCTACATGGTGAAAGACACCACTCAATCCAAACAAGAAGGGTTGAGCCAATTAGAGTTCATATTCCAGATGGGCCGATTCTACAAGCATGATCCAAAGGGTCTGGTCTTGAAACATGTTTCATAAGTGTCATCCTATTGGCCATACGCCCATGACAAATTTGAAGATGAATTCATCACGAAAAATTCCCAAGACTGGGACGAGGTGGTGGCAAGGATGGTCGACCCCAAAATGACTAGGTTCAGAGCCATGATCCTAGATGAACAAGTGAAAACCATAGAGAAATCGAATCAATAGGCCCTCATATCCAGGGAATAAATCATAGCCGAAGAAGCAGCAGAGGTTCCCCTGGTAGCTTCGGTGCAGGATAGAGGTTTCCCTATGATGCAAGATGCACGAGAAAGGGGGTTTCTCATGATAGAACATGAGCAACGAATAATTTATCAGCTGCAATATGACTTGGACCTCATAGGAATGATGAGTCCTCTGCCGACAACCCAGATGAAATCCAAACAGGAGCAAGCGGCCCTGAACTAATAGACATTGATGAAATCGTCGGGTTAGACAACCCTGAAATCACAACGCCACAAGCTGGATCACTAGGGGGTGTTTCAACTCAGTCGGAGACAGTTGGAACATTAGGGAGAGCAAGTGCACTAAACCCCCTCAATGAATTGATAAACATCTATGAAGATGAAGAGAGCCTAGAGGTATCCCTGGTGACCCCTTTACATATCATAGAGGAAAAGGAGGCAGAGAAGGCATCTTCCTAATCCAAAATCGGATCCAAAAGCCTGACAGGGCTTGAAAAAATGCTCAAAAATGAAAGTGCTCAGAATGAGACGAAACTAGTGCCATTACGTCCGTCTCGTCTTCCTAATTCTGGCGGTATATTTACTTTGTCAAACGGGCTCCGTATGGAGAAGATATTGAATTCTGTCTGAAAATCCAAACAGGTAAAAAAAGGGATGACTGTACAGTCCGTACAGTCCACATGTCATGCTAATTGTGTAGACTGTACGGTCCATACAGCTGACATGGAAATCCCAAAAGGCAACACATGGCAGCTCTAGGAAGTGACATGTGGCAAGAAGATTTTGATGTACGGGCGTACAGCTGGACCTATCCGGAGGTGACACGTGTCACCACTGTAAGGGTGACACGTGGCACGGATGACGTCAGCAACTGATGTGGCAGGCTGACAGGGAAGACACACAAGCTAGCAGGTGGCAGTACGGTAGACGATGTGGCAAGCACGTGGGCTAATCAACAATCGACACGTGTCATGTTTTGGTTGGTTGGTTAGGTGCCACGTGGCCCAGTTGTGGGCTGCCATGTGGAACCCTATGGTTGGCTGTTGGTTTTGGTAAAATTTGCATGGTGTGCACGAGAGTCGAACCGGCGACCTCCCCGGTGGGCAATGGACTGGTAGGGATGGGCTAACCGCCCACCCGGTCGATGGTTCTTGTTAACCATGCGACATATTAATTATTTGAATTTGAATAAAGGTTTAGTCGGCGGTAAAAAGGGCTGGGGCTTAGCCCCGGCCCTCGGCACCAACACATGTGACCATTCAATATAATCACATGGCGGAGGGTTTAACCGACGTGGAGGTTGTGGATCGGGACTAGCCCCCGAATCCCAGGCGGATCCCACAGGACCGGGGCCCGACCACCAAAAAGGGCGCGCAAGTTAGCCACGGTTCTATCCACCTGCCATATGACCTAGAGCCGACCGATGGGAGCATGTGGTTATACAACGGTCAAGCCCATGGCCATATGCCTACGCACCACGACCGGGAGTTAGCGCGAAAAGGGGGGCCAGCGCACATCCCTTTGGGCTGGCGCTCGACCACATGGCCCTATATGACCGTGCAGTTAGGGTGCGTGCGCCGATGAAGGGGGCTTAACGCCTAATTTAAGATAAAAGTGGGTTTTATGCCTAATTATTGGCTTTTAATTGTTATTTAGCCTATTTTTAATGGATTTTCTCCATTTTTGGGGGATATTGGGCATTTTTGGAGCCTAAATTTTGGGAGGAAGTTGGAGATGAGAAACCAACTTCCAATCTATATAAATTAGGCCTGTTTGAGGCCATGGGAGAGCATTCAGAGCCAAGTTACACTGAGGAGAAGCCAATCCAAATCCATTTTGAGGCAGAGAAGCTTTTGAGAAGGAGACATTGTTGAATCATTTATGGGAGCTCCGGATGTCCGTTTTGCATGCCGTTTTCTTTGCAGGGTTCTTGAGATCTGGAAGAACATGCCCAGATCAGTATTGTAGCCATTTGGCATTACAGCGATGTACTTTTGATCTTTTGAATAGAAATAAAGAAGCCTCCCCCACAGAGACAAAGGCCCGGAGACGTAGGCAAAGTTGTGCCGAACTCCGTTATCAATCTGCGTGTTATGGTTTGCTATTCATTATTTTATTTCAAATCTGCATATGTGTATATGGATTTCATAATTCCTCTTCTTTCCTCATTCTTTCACTAAGTTTCTCAAATGGTTAATTAATGCATGCAAAATTAAAACTCAACCATAAGTCATTAAAAGATCCTACGGATCAAGTGGTATCAGAGCTAGTTGACGTTTGGATTTGAGTTGCATGTTAACCAAGGAAAAGCTACAACATGGTGAAGGCAAGCTTGTTGCAGAGAATCCATTAATTGGATTGAGAAAAAGAGCTTCTCACAGTGAGAAGATGGCATCGGAAGAAGGGATTTCTCAAGATGAGAAAGAGTTCCAGAAAACATTCCTTGCTATGTCGGAGATGGTGAAAGTTTTGTACGAAGATTACTTGGAACGGAAGCGACCAGTTTTGGGTGATTCTTCAAAGGGAAAATATGAAGAGGAATAGGACCATCCTCATATTCCTCCTTCACCTCCATCAACACCTCCTTCTTCTCCTTCTTCTCCTTCTTCTTCTTCAAGTTCAAGTTCTAAATCTAGTGGAAAGAAAAATGTTCATAAGAATAAACATAAATGCCATTGTTAAAACTTGATGTAAAATTTGAGTTTCCCATATATGATGGTGAA
>JASDQU010374527.1:76652-95821 GCA_032191745.1 Picea mariana
TGATCATCATTGTTGGAAATGTAATCCATTAGGGTTATGAATTCATGGAATAAGAGCAATAAATTTCATGTGTGTTGGTTTAATTATCTGAGTTATACCTTTAACATAATCACCCAGGTTCAGGTCTCCTCGGGATCCAACAAAGTCTCTAAAAATATCGTCCCTCCTAGTAAACTAGAAGGCCATGCAGTGCACAGAGTAAACTGCACAGTCTCACTCGAGATATTATTAATGGGTGACTATAATGCTCAAATGCTTGCAGTCCAGGACTGAATAGAGATCTGTGAAGTGTGTGCTAAGAGTTCTATTTAGTTATTAAGCAATATACTGGCATTCTCAGTAATGTAATCAGATTCATTAATTCTTTCATACATCATTCTAGTATCTACTCATAGACAATAATAGATACACAATAATTCAATCACATAACATATATTTTACCATGGTTCACCCCCCCTTGGGCTACGTCCACAAATATATGGCTCTCAACTCTTCTATTATGGTAGTTCCAAAACTACAGTGTCGCGTGCTTTACAGCTCGTTCTTAGTCGGGTTGAGATCTATTATGAGGTGGATGAGATCACACCAGGCTCCTTATCCTATGATCTAACCCTCGCGATCTACCCTCCTTACCCTATACATCTCAACATATTAAAAAATTTGGTCGTATGACAAAATTATTACAACTAGTTATCAAAATAGGACTCCTTCCTCCCGTTGTCTCTTCAGACTGAACCACAAATCCTCATGTGTGTCATTCTCTAGACCTCCTAAGTATCTCTCTCTCTATATATATATACATTTTTGGCTCATCAACCATTACAATGTATTACAAAAACCCTAACCCTAACGTCGTTAGGTCTTCCATGCGTGTGCATGTGCTTCTTTTCCATCCAGCTATCGCTTTCCTCGTGCATGCCTTTCTTCCCAAAATAGCCTTTATTTTTTATTTGACCTTCTTCCAGCAGTCCCTAAACACTGACATGTGGCTTGTCCCGAGCCACCTAACCCTTGTGTGCTTCGTCGATCTCTTTTGATCTCTTGGAACTTCCCCATGAGCTATTTTTCTTGCATTTGGGCCTACGCGGTCTTCTCATTGAGTTCTTCCAATATCTGCACTGCAATATCATCACTAACCATCCTTGCAAATTCTGCTTGGGTTTGTGCCATATATGTTTTAGCTTCCTCTCCCTGTGCAATGATCTCTGCTTCTAGCTCTTGGAGCGATTCCATTTGAGTTTGGCTCCCCTTTTTCTATGTGTCCACAACTATGAGTTCTGCCTACAATTTCTTCATGTCCTATGCTCCTTTGACGCACTCCATGATCAACATTGTCTTTTGCATCTACTTGAGGTCCTAGATAGATGCACTTATCCTTTCTCCTTTCTTGTCCCACTGCTGGACCTACTGATCCTCTTCCAGCTTCGTCCATAGTTGTGCTTTTTTCTCAAACAAGTCAGCCGACGCATGTACTTGTCATTCTATCTCCTTTATCTGCATTGTTGCCTCTTGTTTCCTTTGCTCCTTCATTGCTGGTGGAGTGGTGGGTGTGAGTTGCTCCTAGATATGCTCGATCTTCTATTGGTATTGATCAATTGTCTACATAATATGATCAATATTCTCTTTCACCGTGAGTTTGGCCATCTATGCGTTCTTTGGGATTTTCTCATAGGCTACGACCACTTTCTGCTCCAGCCCATTCACTCAGTCCTTCTCTTCTTTGGTATCGAGATTAGCCTACTCAAGTATCAATTCCATCTCGTCCCGATTATCCTTTGTCTACTACAATTTCATTGTATCTGTGTGTGCACGAGATTGTACCTCTTGTATAACACTAAATTGTAGTTTATATAAGGCCTTGGTTGGTATCCGCATCAATACCAACTATAGTTGAGACACGTCCTTTAGGAGTGTCTGCCCCATGATTTCCTCCATGTGCAACATGTTGGATGTGATGTGAAACGTTGAGCTCAGATGTGCTGTTGTCTGGATCCTATCTTGCTCGCTTGATCTAGCTTCAAATCCTATCTGTGATGTTGACGGGCCCATTTCTATGATGTTGTTGGCTGCCTGAGGAGCTGTCGTATGTGTGCCAACTCTTCCTCAATTCTATCCCTTTGGCGTGCAACATTCTCAAAATCCTCGAGTGTGAGATCCTAGATCATTTGAGCCACCATGTCTGCATCATCCTCAGTGATCGTGTATTCTGGGGGCATTATGTGTGCCTTCGCCTTCTTGCGCGCACCCCCCATCTAGATGATTGTTCTCTTATTTTGGCCTTTCTCTTGTGGCGTAGCACTTGATGTAGTTCCCTATGCTACCTTGGCCTGTTTCTATTGTACCTTGGGAGCCAATGTGTTGTTCTTCTTCCCTGTTTGGACATATGTCTTGTATGTCTCCCCTTTATTTTGTTGTGCCTTGTTCTAACCCGTCCTTGGTTTCTGGGCACTATTACTTCCTCAGGATGTGTTTGTTCCTGTATTAACTCCTCAACATGTGTGTGTTCCTGTCTTACCTCCTCCTCCTCCATCTCTGCAGGTATTTCTTGAGTGAGGATTGGAATCCTCCATTCATCTTCCCAATCCTTAATGTCCATTTCTATGTCTTCCTCCGTGATGCAGTAACGCAGTTGTATCCATTGATTGTCGGGTTCCTTCTGCACCTGGATCCACATCGTGTGTTTAGTATATTTGAAGTTGGATATGCCTTGATACTGTGCAACAGCTTCCGGTATCACCCTCCAATTGTTGGCGACGGTGTCATATATGTCACAGAGATATAATTTGAATATAGTTGCATTCACTTTTCTATTCTTGGCGTCCGAAGTGACTCCAAGCGATAAGTATCACGCTCCATGGTAGGGTTTGGGTTTAGTGGAAAAAAATGGTTACTTCGGCTCCTTCCATTCCATCACGACTATCAGGATGAGTATCCATGAATAATGAAATTATGTCCCCAGATCCTCTGCATCCTTCCAGTCATCTAGGAACGGATTCAACAAATAAGGGGCCCAGCTAAGTGTGGTTTCCTCGGCACACTGTGTTGTAGCTGTGATAACCCCGGTCGAGACTTCCTCCTTGCGACATTTCCTAAGAAACTTGCATGCCATAATTTTTTTGGCCATTCTTGTCGTGATGTCACTAATATGCCCGATAATGATTCTGCGCGAGACCCCCTTTCAATGTTGTATTTCTTCTTCATCTCCTTGATCAGTTATTTCTCATTTGTTTTGTCCTCGAGGAACTGTGCGAGATCCATACCTCATGATGGAAACCCTGTGATGTATGTGATGAGTTCTACATATATTGAGACTATTTGTTCCAGCTATAGATATCCTCCATGTGTGACCTACATCAGCTGCTTGACGCAATTGTTTACATATTGGGCTCTCCCAAAGTGTGGTAGGTCCAAAAGACCTAGAATCCTAGTTTTGGCCAGTCCTACTGCCCATTGGACTAGTTGATTGATTGGTTCCCCAAAGGGTCCTATACCCATAGTCTGTAGGTATACTTTCTTGGTGAATTCTGGGAACTTTTCCATGCTCGTTACATCATGTTCTGAGTACCTCAATTTATCTACATAGCCTAGCAAATTTGATGGTACATGTACCCCTTTCGGTATGTGCGACAAGACAATGGTTGTGGTGGGTTGCATGCGCATTGAACTAGGTATCGTATACTTGCCCTTTCACTATGGTGGCTGACTTGAGGTTCCATCCTCCATTGTTCGTTCTTTGGTATACTCCTCTGGTCGGCCAGTGACATCTTCCACTGCTCCCTCCTGTGGTTGTTCTGATGTGGTTGTCTACGATTCTTCCAACACGGTCATTTCCTCCTAGTTTGGATCCGTCCCATTGACTCTTGGGGATTCTTCAGGGTTTTATGGGTCCCCTAGGTTTCCTGCGTCCTCATTTTGTTGGCCCTACCCCTCTTCCGACATATCAATGTCCATGCTTTCTAGTTTTGTCTAATGGGGCTGAGATGGTTGATGTTCACTTCCCTGTGGTTGCGATTGTGCTCTGGTACTACTTTGGGGTCGTCTAGAAGTCTTGATCGCTTCTCCCTGTTTGGGTGGTACCATGGTGGTAAATATTTTGATCACCGAGCTTAGTGGCCTCCGCAATCTCTGCAACCATCACTGTTTGCCTCATATGATTTATTGCTCTGTGCCTTTTCCAATTCCACAATAACCTTTCTGCTCCCACGTCCTTGCTTTGTATCGACGTCATGTGAAGCTTGTTGGAGATGTTACTCCGATTATTCTTTAATTGAACCGTCCATTCCTTTGTACTTTCCATTGATTTTCCTTTTCGCCTCCAGTTGCCGCGATTAATGCAACGTCCCATCAATCATTTCTAGCATTCAATTCCAATAACTATCGTCAATTAGTGCTTCTTTTGTTGTATCCTCCTTTCCCTCTTGTTTTCGCTTTGTGGTGACCATTGGTCTTGTCTCCATCGGGCTCGCTTTGTCGAGTGTGCATGATTTTTCTACTTTCAGCGCACTATGCCTCTATTTTTCCCTTTTGATATCCTATACTATATCTCTCCTTTTTGTTTTTTTGATTGCGTAGTGACTTTCAAGTTGTGGGTGGTCGAATGTCCTTGTACAGCTTCAGTCGGCTCCCATTGATCATCCCTCTGATTTTTGTGCCTCCTAAGTCCTTAAACTGTACAACTCCCCCATCTATGACAGTTTTTACTTCATATGGTCCTAACCAGTGCATTCTGAGTTTTCCTGGGTGTTGAAAGGATTTATTTTCATACATCAACACTAAGCCTTCGTCCTTGAAAGTTTTCCTCTTGATATGTCTGTCATGCCAAGCTTTGTCCCTTGATTTCTGAAATTGTTGGTGGAACCCTGCTAGGATCCTATCTTCCTCCATGATCATCAGTTGATTCAGCCTATCCTTCACTGCGCCTCGCTCTGTCATGTTTTTAATAATTGCTACACACAAACTGGGTATCAAGAATTCTAATGCAACCACTGATTATTTTCCATATACCAATCTGAATGGCATGTGTCCTGTCAAATTATCGCATGTGGTCTTGTATGCCCACAATATTACTGGCATTTTTAGGTCCCAATCGTCCCTATTAACGTTACAAATCTTCATCAATGCATTTTCAAGGATTTTGTTAAAGGCTTCTACTGTTTCATTTGCTTGTATATGATATGGTGTACTCTTTTGATGATGGACTTCAAATTCCTCAGTCATAACCTTAATAGCGTTGTTAATGAAGTGAGCTCCTTGGTATCTCATCAAAATCCTTGGGCAACCAAATCTAGTGATCACTTGCTCAAATAGAAAGTGTGTTGATGTTTTTGCATTGCAATACTTGAATAGTGTTGCTTCTACCCATCTTTTCAGGTATTTTTTCATGGTGATAATGCATCTTTCTCTTGTCCTCTTTGCTGGTGGGTTAATTGGTCCCACAAAATCTATTTCCCATTTGTCAAATACCTACAAATATACATGTGGTCGCAGGGGCATCTCGTCCCTTCTATTCAGTTTACCAACCCTCTTACATACATCACATTTCTAACAGTACTCTTTTGAGTCTTTATGAATGGTTGGCCACCATAGTCCTACATGCAATACCTTATGCACGGTAGCTTTGCCTGTGTAATGTCCTCCTACTATTCCTTCATGGGCTTCTACTAAAATCCTTGGTCTTTCATGTTCTAGCACATATCTTCTCAAGATGCTATATGTGCCCATTTTGTATAAGTGTCCTGCAATCAGCTAATAATATGCAGCCTGGACTACCAAGTTTTTCTTCTGCACGGTGTTATATTCCTGTGGCGCAGTCCCTGTACTCAAGTACTGGATGATGTCTGTAAAGTATTCTTCAGCGATCTGGACTGAAAATAATTGTGCATTCAGAAACGTGTCCTCTAAATTTTTAGCTTCCTCTCTGTTCGTGACCCTTGACAGGTGATCATTTCATGCGTTCATCTTCCCTGGCTTGACTATTACTTCAAAATCAAATTCTTGAAACAACAGTAGCCATCGACAGATTCTCACCCCCCCACTAGTTTGTTGACTAGGTATTTGAGTGTTGAATGGTCTATGAACATCTTAATATGTTTTCCCAGTAAGTAATGTCTAAACTTTTGTAGTGCCTAGACCATAGCTAGGCCTTCCCTCTCTGAAATGTTATAGTTCTACTCTGATTCTGACAGTTTTCTGCTAGAAAATGTTATAGGATGATCCAATTCTCCTGCTCCTTGTTGCACCAAAATAGATCCAAGTGCTATGATTGATGCATCTACATGTACATGGAATGTATTATCCCAATCTAGGAATACTAGTATTGGCGCGGTGACCATTTTTTCTTTCAGTGTATCCAAACCGTGTTGACACTCATCATTCCACTGGAACTTTGTATCTTTCCTTAGTAGTTTATCCATTTGCGCAGTGATCTGTGCGTACCCTTTTATAAAAAAAAAATAGTATCATGTGTGTCCCAATGTCGCTCTTAGTTGACAGACTGTTTTTGGTGGTGGAAAGTTAATGATTACTGCAATTTTGGCAGGATCTACTAGTAAACCTTGCTTGCATACTATATGACCCAATAGTATCCCAAAAGGTGTTTAGAAGATGCAAGTTTTGATGTTTAATGATATTTGGCACTGCCTACATCTTTCTAACATTAGCCAAAATCCCCCTACATGGTCTTTCAACAGACTATAGACTGTCCCATCGTCCAAGTATACCTTTATAAACTAGTGGATAAATTCTTTAAACGTAGCTATGACTACTCTGGAAAATATTGTTGGTGCATTCTTTAGTCCAAATGACATGACCATGTATTGGTAGGATCCCCATTCTGTAGCAAAAGTGGTCTTGTATCTGTCTTCTGACGCTATCTTGATCTGATGGTATCCTGAAAATCTGTTAGTGAATGAATAAAATTCCTGTCCACCTACGTTCTCCAACACTTCATCCGTGAAGGGTGTAGGGAACATGGCATGTAGGCACGCATCATTCAACTTCCTCAAGTTGATGCATATTCTTATCCCGCCTTATTTTTTCTCCTGAACTACCATTGGGCTTATCCATTTCGATTCTTCTACAAGTTCTATGATGTCGGGTGTGAACATCCTATCAATATCAGCTTTGACTTTTTGCTTATATATCGGATTTAGTCCATATGGTCATTGTCTGATTGGTATTTCCTCGGATTTGAGTGGTATCTTCATTTCACCTAGCTCTCCTGCTATGCCTTTCATTTCTATGAACGTTGTGGGGAATAGGTCACTGTATTCACGTAGTAACTCTGTTATTCTTTCCAATATTTGCTCATCCCAATAGTCTCCAATGCTCGCCATTTTGGGATTCTCAACTATCCCAATGTTGAATTTATTCACCTTGATCGATGCAACAATTACTTCTGATTCTAGAGGTGGACCTTCCACTTCTCTTTCACCTTCAGCTTCCTCAATCTGAATATCGCATGGATCATTTTCATCCAGTACTTCTTCCTACACATGGTAGCATGACAACAGTTCTTTCACTATCAGTCTGTTCCATTGTTTCTCTTCTATTATGAGTTTGACTTCTGTTTCCTTCATGAATATCACCCCTCTTATTTTCTTAAGTGTTGCATCTATGTTGGGGTTCTCATGTTCAAATGAGAAATTGACTATAAACTTATGTTGTAGTATTGTCCAGCTCGTAGTTCCTCTATGTAGTTCTTAGTCCATGTACCAGTTTGTTGGGATGCCCTCTAATGTGTGTACAAAGTGATGGGGTCATTCTTCTGGGGATGTCATTTTCCACAATGCTCTACACTTCTCCAAGTGTTCTGTTGGTGACCCTTGTCCATCATATTTTTTTTGTTGGTTACTTCTTGGTTCTGCCCCGAACCTAATGTGCAGTAACCATTTTCATTGGTACTAGTCCTTGATTGTTTCTTTGTGTGTGCCCCACCATCTTGCAAGTGTAGCCTTAAGTGCTATGTCTAGTGCTAAGAGTCTTTGATTTTCTAACACTTCATCTTCATACTGTTTCAAGAATGCTTCTAAATCATTTACCCCATGGAAACTCGGTGGTTCCCTTATCTCTATACCTACCCATCTTACTACCCAATCTATTATTGTGCATCTTGCGCATCTTCTTGTGGAAACTTCGTGTATTCTCTATTGCTAGTTCTCTAAACCTGTATTGGAGTCTGACGCACATGAAGTAATGATCCTCCAAATAAGTATCCCATCTGTAGTTGGGTTTACGTAATCCTCGTCTCACACAGATTTTCTGTACAACTGAATAATTTCCTTCAAGTCCAAGAAAGTAGGCTCTACAAAACGCTCCCCTTCTGATGGGTCTAATGGCGCAATGACCTTGTATTCTCCTGACTCAAATGTCATTTTATGTGTCTTTAAATTGATTATGGCCTGTTTATCAAATGCCCAATCTAAGCCGAGTAATTTTGGATATGGTGTTGTGTCATCCACTATTTCGATCACTTCGAAGTCTTCTTTAGTGTGCACTCCATTCAGGTCTATTGTCACTCCTTTTAGTCTCCCAATTGGTAGAACTCTGTGTTGGTTTTCTAGTTTCAGCTGAACGGGTGAATATCCTAATGTGGGCTCTTGCATACATTGCCATGTCTTTTGGGTAGTACATTGACTTCGGATCCTAGATCCAATATGATATCTCCAATGTTGAAATCTACAATGTTGGCATTTAGCCTGAACTCCCTAATTATTCTTCTCCTTGTATGTAGGTGATTGACTATTTTTTGTTCTAATTTTCCTTCTATCTCTATGCTACATCTTTCTAACATACTTTGTAATATCTTGATAGAGAATGGATCATTTAGTAATTTTACACATGATTGCAAAAAGCCTTTGTTTGTACTTACTTGTTCTAGGGACTGCATTTCTTTGGTATGATCCAATGATGGAGGCATCTCGTACTCTAATACTTCCTTTCTATGTTGTGCGGTTGAGGTCAATGTGATGTATGGCTTCATAAATTCTTGTATGGATTTCTTAAATGTTTCCTTCTCATTCTACGCATCGAACTATTTCCTTGGTTTGACATTATTCTTTACCCACTAATGTTTTACTGGCTCTTGTCGTGCTGCGTCATTTTCTGTTTTAGCTCCTCCGCGCATAACTATGTTGATGTTTCTCTCTTCATCCCTCACTTCCATTGAAATCCATTGAACATTTTGGTTGTTCTGATTTCGATTTTTCTAGATCTTCCCTAGTAACGTAGGACATTCTTCCGTGTCATGATCAGATGCGCAACAATACATACAAGTCGTTGGTGGAAGTGGACATTCTCTTGCATAGTCTCCTCATTTTTTACAGTTGTGACATATCATTGGTCATCTACCTCTTCCAAAGCCTCCTCTTGGTCATCCTATGTCTCTGTAGCCAACTCGATCTCCTTGCGACACATTTTACTGAGGCACCTGATTGTACTGCGCAATATTGTACTGAGGTTGCACTGTGTTGTATTGTGGCTACGCAGTATTTTATGTTTGTTGCACATTATTATACTGTAGTTGCACAGTGTTGTATGGGGATGGTACTTGGTTAAAATGGGGCGTGGCTTGCCCATCCATCATTTCTGCCTGCACCTGATATGCATCTGATGTCCTCTCTCTCATCAATTACATAGTTCTATAGTCTTTGTCATCATGGCCCACTGACTTGAAAAAGTTTCAATATGAACTCTTTGGGACTATCTGGTATTTCTACATCATTGGGAAGTGATATGGATCATGGCCCTGCTTCTTACAGATTTCACACCATAGTCCTCTTGTTGGTAATGGATTTGGCATCCATGTTTCCATATACTGTGTGAATGTTGGACATTCATTCTTATGGTGTCCTTTTGTTCTGCATGTGGTACACCAAACGACTTCTTGTTTGTCATTAATTTTGTTATGGTTTAGCTAAAACGTTAAGTTCTTCAAATCCTCCTTTATCTCTTCGATGGTTGGATTTGTCTTCTGATATTGGTTTTCTTCCAGTTGCAAGGTTGCCTGCAGAGCCTCTGCCTGTGTCTGAAACTTCTGTTGTCGCGGTGGATATTTTAAGTGTGCTAATAGTGAATTTATGAACATGTTCCTATGCTGCATATCTGTCATGAGATATTTCAACTTTCCTTTCAATCGCTTGAATCTTTGGTCAATCTCCCATACAGATTCTCCTGGTTTCTGTCTAATTTATGTCATCTCGTTCATGTACTGGTCCTCTGAACTTGGCTTCTGAAACTCATTTATCAATAACTTCTTGATATTCGCGATTGTTCTTGTTTTCCCTGGTGGATTTTTTTTAGCAAAAATCATATACCAATCCAGTGTGCGATCCCTTAATGTGATAACTAGTTGTTCCAGTTGAGTGTCCTTTTTCGTGATCTGTTTTTCTTCCCAGATCTTCCCAGTTCTCAAGAGTGGGTTGAACCTGGTAGAAGAGTTCGTTGGTGTCTTTAGGGGGGGATAAAGGTCAGGTTTACCTAGTACAAGCATCTTACTCAATCGATCTAAGAGCGTCGAATACAATGAAAGGGTGATCACAGATTCAAACTATTTGGAATTCTATTATCCCAAGCATGCCAAATAATAATCATGGTGATATAATAAAATGTAACAACTTTAGTATATGCCACTCATAACATAGAATTAGAGCTTAGAATAAGGGAACATCACATCTTCTTAGCTGAACACAGCGTCTTCGACAACTTGACATACTATGGTTGTTCTTCTGTGCCCGTTCTATTTATTATCTTCCTATATTTATAGATAAACAACCACTCTTTTTCTCACAGATAAACAAGTTATTTTCTAGGTCCTCTGATGCTTCTCCTTTGAATTTTGGAAACATGATGGTGGTATCGTGTTCTTCCATCCTGAATGTTGAACTACTACCTCTGCGTGGTGTGGATACTTGACTAATGCTCCCTAAACTGGCTCCCCTAGTTGTTGTCCCTTGTGTAGATGTACTTCCTACTGTCTTCCTTCTCCCGAAATTATGTTGTCTAAACGATTATGTGTTTTTTGGTGTGCTAGTCGCACATGGGTTTATGGGTTCCACACTGACATTAATATGGATAGGATTGTTACCTTCTATTCCCTCTCTTGGACCTCTCTTCTTCTTCTCATATGTTTTGTGCAGGATTTCCTCAATCTTCTCCACAGCCCGAAGATCCTCTGCCTCCTCTTCATCACTTGCCAAGCCTTCCCTCATGGCTACGACTCTCTTCTTGGTGTTCACCTTGTATTGGTAGGGTACTCCACTACACATATTTCTAGTTGTCACCATGATCTGATTGATATGGTATTTGTCCATCATGATTGGGTCCAACACTTCCTCCTTCTTTCCTTTATCCACTTTTCCTTCCATTTCTCCTTTTTTCTATCAGTGCTTCCCCCCTTCCCCCATGCATGCAGGGAAGTTTAGTTGTTTGATTCCATTGTGATGACACCTTTATTATAGAGAAATTTATTAATAAAAGTATACAATGATCTAATATACCTTCCTTGAGGCCCACATAGAAACTCTTGCTTTGCTGCATTGTATGACTTCACGGTATCTACTACAAATTATGTTATAAATATTGCTACAATACTGACGAACCAAAAATCTACTGCACGGGTGAATTTGTTATTCACCTGTTGTAACTGCTCGATATGAACCGGGGTCCACTCTAACTATTGGATCTGATTTGTTGCATGGTTATCCTTCAACCTCAATATCCACTCCTACAATAAGTGTGGAAAATCACAGAAAAATACTTCATGCAGATCAGTAAACACATACTTCTCAAGATATTTGCACGGTGTTACTCTAGCGTTTCTTTTATCTTTCTGCACAAAATCTAGATCCTTTGTCTTCAACCATATTTCGATCTCTACTTTTTTGGGATTCCACGGTCTCAACATTCCCTTATTATCGACACATTATTTCACCTTCTTGTCATCCGGTTTCGTATTCTTTTGACCTGCCTTTTGCAAATCTTACATTCTTTTAACAGATCTTCAACAGATCACATCCACTCAATCCTATGTTGTTCTAATCGAAAATGAAACCATTTGTTGGTTTAATTATTTGAGTTATACCTTTAACATAATCGAACCAGGTTAAGGTCTCCTCGAGATCCAGCAAAGCCTCTAAAACTATCGGCTCTCCTGGTAAACCAGAAGGCAACACAGTGCACATAGTACACTGCGCAGTCTCACCTGAGATAGTCTGGGTGACTGCAATGCTCAAGTTCTTGCAGTCTAGGACTGAATAGAGATCTATGAAGTGTGTGCTAAGAGTTCTATTTAGTTATTAAGCAATACAATGTCATTTTCAGTAATGTATTCAGATTCATTAATTCATTCATTCATCATTTTAATATACACTCATAGATAATAAGAGAGACACAAGCATTCAATTACATAACAAAAATTTTACCGTGATTCACTCCCCTGGGCTACGTCCACAAAGATCTAGATCTCAGCTCTTGTATTATGGTAGTTCCAAAACTATAGCATCGCGTGCTTTACAACTCGTTCTCAGTCTGGTCGAGATCTATTATGAGGCAGACTAGATCACGTCAGGATCCTCAACCTGTGATCTAACCCTTGATATCTACCCTCCTAACCCTCTACAACTCAACACCTTACAAAATTAGTTTGTATGACAAAAGTATTACAACTAGTTATCAAAACATGACTCCTTCCTCTCGTCGTCTCTTCAGACTAAACCACTACTCCTCTCATGTGTCATTCTCTAGACCTCCTATATATATATCTATATCTATATATCTATATATATATATATATATACATTTTTGTCTCATCAGCCATTACAATGTATTACAAAAAACCCTAACCCTAACGTCATTATGTCTTCCATGCATGTGTGTGTGCTTCTCTTCCTTCCAGTTGTTGCTTTCCTCATGCATTCATTTCTTCCCAAAATAACCTTTCTTTCTGATTCGTCCTGCCTCCAACATGCCCCCATTGTCGGTTTAATTATCTGAGTTATACCTTCAACATAATCGACCTAGGTTCAGGTCTCCTCGAGATCCAAAAAGGCCTCTAAGACTATCGACCCTCCTGGTAAACCAGAAGGCAACATAGTGCACAGAGTACACTACAGAGTCTCACCCGAGATAATATTAATGGGTGATTGCAATGCTCAAGTGCTTGCAGTCCAGGACTGAATAGAGATCTGTGAAGTGTGTGCTGAGATTTCTATTTAGTTATTAAGAAATATACTGGCATTCTCAGTAATGTAATCRGATTCATTAATTCATTCATACATCATTCTAATATCTACTCATAGACAGTAAGAGAGACACAAGCATTCAATCACATAACACAGATTTTACCATGGTTCACCCCCCCTGGGATACGTCCACAAATATATGGCTCTCAACTCTTCTATTATGATAGTTCCAAAACTACATCGCTGCACACTTTACAAGTTGTTCTTAGTCAGGTCTGTTATCTCCTCAAATGGTTTTGTAAATTTTGAGGCAATTTATTAATTCATGCTTAATTTGTCATTTTACTTGGTCATTTACCATAATCCATACCTTCAAATTTCCCATTCATCATGTTTTCTCCAGACCCTTGTGACTTTGTCCTTGACCTGCATTACACAAACACATAATTGTTATATTGCCTAAATCCTAGTTCTATGTTTCTTTAGATTGTAATTTGTTATTTTTTACCAAAACAAATAAGGTGTGTGCTCAAGTGTTAAAATCTAATTCTAATCCTAAAGTCAGCACAATACATATCAAATCTAGCGCATCAGACAAATTCTATAAGTCATGTTGGCCCTTGACCAAGTTGTGGGAGATACTTGGTCATATTTGACCTTTTTGGGACTTTGACACCCTATCAAAGGAAGTGCGCAAGAAGAAGCAAAGATCACAGAATATCGGTCCACTTTTGGGCCCCTTTTTAGGGTTTGGGTTAATGTAATGGGAAAGGGATGTCGGTTCGTGGGTTTACCCACACTTAGGCCCACTTTTGTATGTATAAATAGATGTCTAGGCAAGGTAGAAAAGAGCCAATGGATTAGTGATAGTAATTAGATCTGTGTGATTGGATGTGGATTGTAAATGCTTTGTGAATGATTGTAAGAGACTTGCAGAGCTAAGTGCAAGTTGTTGTAGGAGGTTGTGAAAGGCTTTGTGCTGAAGCACAAGGAAGAAGGATCTAGTGAGATGCGTAGATCTTTTGTCCTATGCAGAGTAAGGATTGTTGAGGCTCTGTGTTGTAACTGATTGACCAAGATAATAAAGAAGAAGAGTTGGTGGATGTAGCCCCAGGGTGGGGATGAACCATGTAAATCTGTGTGTGATTCTTTGTGCTTTGATTCAATGTGTTTACTTCTTATTCTTTTAAGTTCTTTGATATTTGTAGGAAGATATGATTATGCTTTGTGATCCTAGATGTGTATGAATGTTAGATCTAATATGTATGAATATTCTTAGTGCTGATCTACTGAATTTGATCTAGCTTATTGTTGCTAAGTGCTTGAATATTATAGATTAGTGTGAATGCTGCGAAGCTCTGTCTTATAAGAGAAGTGGTTATTGAATGTATCCTCAGGAACTAACAGTGCTAAGTGCTCTAGTAAGTTGTATAATCATAGATTTGTGTCCCAACTAAGTTTGCATACACCTAAGTCTTGTAACCACCCCTGCCTCTACCTTGGGTGAGACTTCATCTACTTCGCAAGTGTTTCCAAAAGGACCGGTAGTTAGAG
The DNA here is from genome assembly GCA_032191745.1 of Picea mariana. NCBI lineage: Eukaryota > Viridiplantae > Streptophyta > Pinopsida > Pinales > Pinaceae > Picea > Picea mariana. Next base: position 91,385 of record JASDQU010374527.1, read on the forward strand.
ATTTGTTGGTGCACTCTTATAGCGTTGAACCCTGGGTCTACCCATGTGCCAACAAATGGTTCCATTGTCGGGACTAGAACTGTGATTACTAGGAATTGAGAAAGAAAATCTTTGTGCAAATAATCGATCTAGAAACCGTGAAAGCTTTGTGCGTAGATCTGTTTCCCTAGTGCGTAGTGTTCTACTTAACTTGTGAAGATTTGTGCCAATAAAGAAAGGTCACATATATAGAAAAGAGGTAAGATATATAAGCTTTGTGCTCTGATAAAGATAAGAATAGTCAAATGTTTTTATATCTGGAAGCTTTGTTCCATGCAAAAGTAAAATAAGTGAAAATATTTTAGTATGGATCTAGGTATGTTTGATAGATTCTATCCTAGCTTGGAAACTAGGGCTCTGATAGATGAAAGAAAGTTTGATATGAGTAGATCTGATAGATATGTTATACCTATGCATAGAAAGAATGTTTGGACTAACAAGCAGATGCAGGATCCTCGAAAGAAATTTTTGTAGGCTAGCTACCATAACCCTAGTGCACAGTACATAAGAGGTTGGGGATCATTTAAAAGAAAGAGAGGATTAACCCTCTGTTACAGTTGCAGAACACTGGGACATCTTGCTAAGGAATTCTCTGGTGGAAGACCTAGTTGTCTCTGTTGCAAAGCTTTGGACCATGAAGTATTAGATTTCCCTATAATGATTGCTAAAATTGAAGGCATGAATCTGAAAGAAGAAAAACCTAAGCCGGATCCAGAAATAACAGAACCCCGGAGAGAATCAGACAAGATGTTACTACAGATACAAGACACCTTGAATGATCACCGACATGTTATATTATCAGAGGTATTTAAAAAGAAAGAATGCATCGAGGTAAGAATAGGAGACTTCGACATTGAATATGTTCTAGATGAGGAAACATAGGTGAATGTTATGACAGAAAGAACTTGGGAAGCTATAGGGAGGCCTATTATGACCCTTTCACTGAGTGGAAATAGGGTTATTTAGAGGAAAACTAGTGAACCTATGTGGAAGGATCAATCAGATATCTATGAATGATAATGGAACTTCAACATAAGAAGATTTTGAGATTATCAAATTTATTGAGGACAATGCCCCATTTACTATGTTACTTGGAAATCCTTGGATTGAAAGAGATCAAGCCAGAAAGAAGGAAGAAGAAAAAGTTTTAGAAAAACATAGACAAGAGTTAAAAGACTTCATGACCATAAGGATCGTGCAGTTGATTGAAGAACAAGAGAATACATCGAAGCTATATCACACTAGGAACCTAGATGTAAAAGTTATCAGAACACCAAAGGACTCACACAAGACTGAAGTTTCTATCTCAGATAAAGAAGAGATGTTATACCTAAACCCTAAGAAAGAACCTCAGCAGTGCAAAGTAACTATATCCAAGGAAAATAAGAGCTAGAATGGGAAAATAACTACTGAAACGAAGCTCACTAGAAAGAAATCTAGAAAGTTAAGTAAGAAGAAGGGAAAGATTTAAAAGTTGCAGGAGATTCCAGATAGAACATCGCAGAAAGAAAACTTGAAGAATGGGAGCTTCACCGAGATATTAGAATAGTGACCTATGGAACTTCACCGTGATGAAGCGATATATCCATTGGACTGATATACCCATTCGAATTCCTCCCTGAACGGATATAAAATCATTAAAGGATCATCACTAGACCATTGGACCACAGCATAACAGAGATATCAATGTTAATGGAAGCTTCATGCCCATTGCAAGCAGACCGTTACCGAATTTCTTATTTAGTTTGTTGCCCCATGCACGAAGAACAATTTTGCCAACTAAGAATTAGAATCCCGCCGAATAATAGTTGTATACAATGTTCATTACGATTTGTTTGGTCATCCTAGTACAGTATCTGAGATCATTGTGAACCCCAACTAATTTTTATTTCTGAGTGTGTATGTCCGATGAATTTAGCACAGCTGAAGAATATGCAAGAGAGGTACTCACTAGCCTCATAACTGAAAGACTCATGTTGGAACAAGGGTTGTCTATAGGTTTATAGGCATCATCGATGAGAGGAGCGCAAGCCTCCTTGTTGACTGCTCGAGTAGGAACATCCCAAGTCGGTGCAGAACACAGAACCAAACATAAAGATGATATGGCCAATGTGAGGTTGGTTCCATCCATCCTACCTGCTTACATACCACCTTTGAGCGGTGCGATCAATAGAGATAGCATGCCTAGAGACTTCGAGTACACTCTAGTCACCACGTACGTGCCAAAAGGGGTACGCTAAGTCCACACATATCAAGGAAGATTGCAGTATTGAATTTTAGTGACTTTAACCTGGGGGATTGTAAAGTATACAATACACTTGCCCCATACAAGTACCTAACCAGAACCAAGGGCAAGAACTCAAAGATCATACCTCAGCAATGGACTATGAACCTCGCGGAGTCCACTCTGTTGAATGTCATGAAGATCCCACATTTCAGACGTCACCAAGAAGTCAATGCCTGTGTTAAGCTACTCCTGGCGAGCTACCATGGAGAATAACTATGGTTGAACTGCTACATCATAGTTGATCCAATGTTGATCAATAGGATCACAGGGCTTAGCATGCAGGGCCTTGATCCCCATGACTATTATCCTGGAAAGACCGTAGATCCTGCTCTTGCTCAGAAGATCAAAGAATCTTATGGCGATGTTGAGAAAGGAGCGTGAAACTAAAAGGTAGCCTCTATTCAGAGTGGCACAGTGTGCCTTGTATGTTAGCTAATCGCAGGGAAGTGCGTTCGCAAGAATCGACCCACACAAGTATTTGACTTTGTAATTGACCTCACAGGAAAGTGCGTAGAGAGACTACAGATGAACTGGGAGAAGTACCTGGTGAATCAACTAGAGATCGACTGCAGAGAAGCTCAGGATCGGGGGCATGAATTCCATTTTAGCTAGCTCTGGATACTTATAGATTTCATTGCATGGGAGCTATGGGAAGATGCAACCTTCCCAGACCTCGACTCTTTTGATCCCTTAGCCCCAAAGTTTAGTACCTTATGGTACTCGAATGATATGAGAAAACAGTGGCAATCCAATGCCATATTACACATCTACAACAATCATTTGAAGGACACCATCCAGTTCGAACCTTGGATAACCCTAAATACCCTCTTTAGGTTCAGGCCCTTGATGAAGTTCAGCACAGACTGCCACTTCATTTACATAACAACATGTGTTGATGAGAACAAAGAGCAGTTATAGTCTTATTATAAGTTAACAGAAGAAGACCTGGAAGAAATCACCAAGGAATGGTCGACATACCTCCTTGTTTCAACAGACCCCACAGAATTGTCCGACATCGACATCCCATAAGCTGCGTAGGATACACCTGGGCCCAGTAAGACGAAGAAAACAACGAAGATGAAGAAGGATGAGGAAATACAGGATATCGACATCAGATCTATAAGGACCACATCCATTACACCTGAGAAAGAAGGTAATGATGAAGAAGTCGAATAGAGGCTAGAAGACAAAGAGGACTCGTCGAAGAAAATGAAGGTTTCACCTCTGAAACCTTCCTCCCAGAAGAAACCTAGAATCCCTGTATCCAAGATGAAAACCACGCTCACCCCAGATGACTTCAGTTTCCTCCTCACCACTATGAATGAAGCTATAGAAGAAATAACAAAAAAGTAGGAAGCCAAGAAAGAGGCAATGTACAACAGAATTAAGAGTGAGCTCCAAGGAGTGCAGCGGGCACTTTGGTCTGTCCACGTAGTCTCCACTCCACCCTTGCCAGAAGGAACAACAGAAGAGGAAGATGAACCAGTTCAACTCTGCAAGATTGTTGCCATAGTCAAAGCACGCCTTTGAAAAGCACAGGAAGAAACCACGTAGGCCACCCAGGCCTTAAAGCAAGCACAGGAGGAAATCATTGAGCAGCGCAACAAGAGAGGGACGCTCTCCAAGAAAAAATGGAAGAAGACAGAGTGAAGATCCAAAAATAAAAGGAGCATCTACTCGCGAAGCAGATCAGGATCAAAGAAGCAGTCAACAAAGCATTTCTCTCCGTGACTAGCTTAGAGAAGAAAGCAGAAGAACCTTTAGAATGCCAAGTGATGAAGCTTGCTGAAGTTATTCAACAACTTCAACAAACAGTCCTAGAATTAGAGCTTCAAACCATATCAAGTACCCCGCAAGAAGAGCGTGACCAACGATAAATGAATGCATGGATCACAGTAGAAAGGATTAAAGCACTCACTGAGTAATGCAAACAATTAAGTAGCAGAAGTGCGTAGATGCATGAGAACCTAACCAAGAATCCTGAATTCCACAAACTGGAGTTGCAGCTCTAGGAGGCAAAGCATGAAGTCAAATAGCTACAGGTGTAGCTGAAGGCCCTATCACCCATAGAGAAAATGAAATGGTCTTCCGAGCAACTCATAGCACAACAA